>JADBJO010008059.1:20000-25000 GCA_016801955.1 Conus betulinus | reverse complement strand
TCCACATCATGTTCTACTTCCAGGGCCGCAAACATAATACTCTATTTCCAGAGCCCCCTCCCTACGGCGCTCTAATCTCGTGGCTTCTGCACCATAATGCTCTATGTCTAGGATAGTTTGTACATCTTAGCGCTCTGTTTTCGCGGACTCAATGTCCTGGGCTCCGACACCGTGGTTCTCTTTTCTTCAAACGATTCCTACACCCTGATGCTGTTTCCAGGGTTCCTACAGTGTGGTGCCTCTATTTTCAGGGTTCTCACACTATGTTATTTATTCCTCTATTTAAAAGGCTCCTACAGAATGGTGGTCTATTTTCCAGGGCTCCTACAAATTGAGGGGTCTATATGGGCTCCGTCAGAATGGGCTCCAGGGCTCCTACAGAATGAGGGGCTCTATTTCCAGGGCTCCTACAGAATGAGGTGCTCTATTTCCAGGGCTCCTACAGAATGAGGTGCTCTTATTTCCTAGAGCTCCTACAGAATGAGGGGCTCTATTTCCCTGGGCTCCTACAGAATGAGGGGCTCTATTTCCTGGGCTCCTACAGAATGAGGGGCTCTATTTCCTGGGCTCCTACAGAATGAGGGGCTCTATTTCCTGGGCTCCTACAGAATGAGGGCTTCTATTTCCTGGGCTCCTACAGAATGAGGGGCTCTATTTCCTGGCTCCTACTGAGGGGCTCTATTTCCTGGGCTCCTACAGAATGAGGGGCTCTATTTTCCAATCCTGCAGAATGAGGTGCTCTATTTCCAGAGCTCCTACAGAATCTCTACTCCTACAGAATGGCGAGTTATTTTCCTGGGTCCTACACCACGGTGCTCTATCTTCAGAGCTTCTTACACACCACAGTGATCCCTTTACACCATAGTGATCCATTCACACCATAGTGATCCCTTTACACCATAGTGATCCATTTACACCATAGTGATCCATTTACACCATAGTGATCCATGTCCAAGGGTCGTTCACTTTGGTGCTGTGTATCCTGGCCCCTGTGCCTGCTCCAGAATGACCCATTTCTGAGATTCCACTCCATAGGTTCCATGAGCCGTCCTATCTTGTCTCTATGTACACCCTCCATGTTGTCATTCCGTTACGTCTGTACATCCCTCCTTCTGTCTCTCTTCTCTGCACATTCCATCTTCTGTCTCCGTCCGTCTGTACATCTCTCCACTCTCTCATTTGTCTGTGCCCGTCTGTAATCTCTCCAATCTCTCTCTCTCTCTCTCTCTCTCTCTCTCTCTCTCGTTTGTCTGTGCTCGTCTGTCCCCGTCTGTACATCTCTCCACTCTCTCTCTCTCACTTGTCTGTGCCCTTCTGTTCACAGTCTTTCCTTTGGATGTCCATCTTCTCATACTGTCCCTCAGTCTCTCTCCTGCATATTTCTCCTTCTGTCCTTCCTGTCTGCACATGTCTCCTTCTGTCCTTCGTGTCTGCACATGTCTCCTTCTGTCCTTCGTGTCTGCACATTTCTCCTTCTGTCCTTCCTGTCTGCACATTTCTCCTTCTTCCTTCCTGTCTGTACTTTCCTTCTGTCCTGTCTGTACATTTCCTTCTGTCTCCTTCCTGTCTGCACATTTCTTTAAGTTGTTCTTCCTGTCCATGTCCATCCCTCCTGTGTGTCTGTAAGTTCTTCTTGTCCGTACATCCCTCCGTGTTGTTCTTCCTGTCCGTACATCCCTCCGTGTTGTTCTTCCTGTCCGTACATCCCTCCGTGTTGTTCTTCCTGTCCGTACATCCCTCCGTGTTTCTCTTCCTGTCCGCACATTGTTCTCCTCCGTCCCTCCGTGTTTCTTCCTGTCCGTACATCCCTCCGTGTTGTTCTTCCTGTCCGTACATCCCTCCGTGTTATTCTTCCTCGCTGTCCACACCTTTCTCCCTAATGCACCACTGCCTGTCACACCCTACAACCATGAGTCTCAGCCTGCTCCCTGTCATCTTGTTTCCAGACTCGCAGAGTGCACGATCCACATTTCAAACGGCCCGTGACCAGCTGGGTCCGTTTCTTTCCAGTATTGAACAGGCCTATCGAAAGCCTCACTTAAAACTTCGTTTCTCTCCAGAGTTTGTTGATCTGACCTTTTCGCGAGAATCCAAGCTGAGGTGGTGGTTTTTTGTTAGATTGTGACATACAGGTGCTGTTCCTGAGACCGTCTTGTCAAAGGTCATCGGTTCAAATCCTGCTAAATCCTGACAACAGAGTCGAGGAGAGGAGGAGGAGGCGGCGGGGGAAAGAGGAGGGGGGAGGGGGGGGGCTGACTAATGAATGGTTCTAGACTCAGGACAGCAGGCACGACTTCTCGTGTTGTAAACAATGGGTGGTGTGCGTCACCGAACGGTCTCGTGTCCAGCGTGCCAAAAGTCCAGTCAGCGACAGTGGACAGTGTTACACGAGGTGTGTCCTTCAAGTTGTGTAACACTCTGTGGCCTGAGTGCTGTAACAGTCCTAGTGTTACACTGGGTGTGTGCCAACGTCACGCAAGCTAACATGTAGCGTGTTGTTACACGATGAGGAAAAGTCGTCCAGTGACAGTCTGACAGTGTCACATGAGGTGTGTCCCTCAAGTTGGGTAACACTCTGCGACCCGATAGCAGTAACAGTCGAGGGCGTTACATTGGCAGTGAGTCTCGTCAGACACGCTAACCTGTTGCGTGACATGACGAAGAACTTGTCCCACGTCAACAAAATGTCATGACACAATGCCGATGGTCCACAGGACACGAGGTGCGCAGTCTGATGATCGTCAACGGTCCCTGATCACAAGTCCTGGCGACGTTCTCCGTCAGATCACCGTCTCTACCGTTTCCGGGTCACTGTCCTCTTCCTGCCCTGTGGCCAGGTGGAACACGTCCTCGTAGGTCAACCCGCCCCCTTCCAGGTGGAAAGGCTTCACTGCTGTCCCGGACTGACCTTGACCCGACCTCTGACCCCTGCAGGCACTGTTATGCGTGGGCGCGGGAGGAGGCGGCGGGAAGACGTCGTCCAGGTTCTCATAGGACCTGGCCAGCGCAGGCTGCGTGCTGAGGGCGGGGGGGCCACGTTGCTGGGCTTGGGGTGGGGTAGGAGGTGAGCGGGGAGTAGGGCGGGTGGTGCTTTCGGAATGGAAACGAATGGATGCCGGCGTGGTCGGACGGGTAGTAATAATCGTTCCAGCCTGGCGGGTGCGCGTGCCCTAGACCTCTTTCCGCTTGACCTCGGCTTTCTCCCCCGTGACCTCTTGTCGCTCGGGGATACTGGTGAGTGAGGCTGCTGCTGTAGTACTCGTTGGCAACGTGGGTCTCCCCAGGAGGACATCGCTGCGGCCTGTCTGCGTTGGGGTACCTGTGGTCCACGTCTCCAGAGGGGTACCTGTGCGGGGTATCTCCGTTGGTGTACCTCAGGTGCCCGCCGTTCATGGCCGCCGGGGACGGCTTTTTCCTGATCTGCTTGTACAGGTCTGAGTCCAGGTCGTCAGCGGTGGTGTGGGAGGAGCTGCTGCCCACGGAGTGCAGGGAGTGCTGGGAGAGAAGCGAGTGCTGGGAGCCGTGTCGCGAAGAGGACAGACTCTGATAGGACGGAGGGGAGGAGTAGGGAGGGGTCTGCAGACTTCGCTTCCGAGGCAGCGCGCACGGTAAAGGGTCCAGGTCGTCCAGGTCCGTGCGCAGGGCGCTGCCGCTGGTGGTCCTGATAAGGGAGTCTGCTGACCTGGTGGAAGGCAGACTTGTGGTTCTTCTCCTGTCCCGTAAAGGCGTTGATCGGTCCAGTCCAGGGAAAGGGTCGGATCGACCTTTGGACAAGAGAGGACTAGCCGCTGTCTTCTGCTGTAGAAGCGCAGCGTCAGCTTGTAGAGGAGCTGGAGACCGGACACCCGAGGTGGAGCCGGCACCGCATACTCTTCCATACTTTTGGGGCATAGCATACAGGTCCACCAGGCCACCGCTGTTGGCAACAACCCCAGCTGCCCCAGACCCTAAGGAAACAGGCGGCGTTCTCAGAGGACTGCCCAACGCCAGACTGTGGTTGTGGGAGCCACGATGCCTGCTGAGGTGATCGTGCCTGGAGTCGGAGCTCACGGAGAGGATGTCGTCCTTCTCGCTGTCATCACTGGGACAGCCGCCGTCAGCCACCCCTTCCACGGCGTTGATGTAGCTCTTGGGTCGGGCTGGCCGCTCGCTGTCGCCCATGATCTGGGGCAGGCTGTTGGTGGAGTGGCGGGACAGACCGAAACGGGGCGTAGCCGCAGCGGAGCGAGGAGTGTAGTGGGCAGTGGTGTTGGCATGGGAGGGACTGGGCTGCGAGGCAGGGTGGGAGGCGCTCGAGTAGTTGTGACGGGATGAGGGGCTAGCGCCGGTGGTGGAGGAGGGGTGAGAAGACCTGGGCCCTGGGGAAGAGGAGCAGGACAGGGAGGTTCCGTTGGCTTGTTTGAGGTCGTCCGCCCTCGCGAAAGAAGGTGGGGTGGTGGTGGCCTCCTGAAGATGTTGCCTTGGGTTGTCTGCCGTCCTGGATTTCAACCTGCGGGAAGCGAGGGACTCTTTCTGTTCTCTCGTAGAGCGGGTCACGATGCCCGGAACTGCTGCCCACTACCGCGCCAGGCATCGATAGACTGTCCACGTTTTCGTAACTGTTGATCTGGCCCGCTGACGTCGCCTGCCCCTGCCTGTCTGTGGATGACGCCACGCTCCCGTGCATGACGACGTAAGCGCTTTCCTCTGACTCAGCGTTCAGGGCGGAAGAGGCGGTCAGCCTGGATATGGCCCCAGTGGAGGCTCCCCTCGGCAGAGCAGACTGCCCAGGCTTGCTGCCTCCCTTGTGAACGTCCTGGTGGAGTCCCGCGCGCCGTGGAGCCTGGGAGGTCAGCTTCACAGGTCTAGGGGTCACACAGCTGTCCACGTTCTCGTAATCCAAAACGGACGTCATTCCCGCGACATCCGCCGTGGACGGGCAGGAGGAGGAAGAAGGAGGAGGTGGGCAAGTTGTGGACTGGGACACAGGAGTGTGGGAGCGCACCAGTTTCACAGGGCGC
>JADBJO010008059.1:0-7500 GCA_016801955.1 Conus betulinus | reverse complement strand
TTGTTCTCTTAAGTTCCCATGTCTTTGTTCTCCAAGTTCCCATGCCTTTGTTCTCCAAGTTCCC
Organism: Conus betulinus; assembly: GCA_016801955.1. NCBI lineage: Eukaryota > Metazoa > Mollusca > Gastropoda > Neogastropoda > Conidae > Conus > Conus betulinus. The sequence goes on along the minus strand of JADBJO010008059.1, from coordinate 7,436 downwards.
GTGCCTTTGTTCTCTAAGTTCCCGTCCATTCACCCACAGACTCTCAGCTCTACCATCTGTCTGTAAACAACTCCAGCATCTGTCTGGTCTGTCAACCATCGCTTTCTGGCAGCAACCTCACTGAGGCATCATTGTTTTACGGCAGCCGCTCCGCACAGCTGGAACCAACTTCTCTTATGTCGTCGTCATTGAACGGGCATATTTCTTCTGTGTGTGTGTGTGTGTGTGTGTTGTGTGTGTGTGTGTGTGTGTGTGTGTGTGTGTGGTGGTGTGGTGTGGTGTGGTGTGTGTGTGTGTGTGTGTGTGTGTGTGTGTGTGTGTGTGTGTGTGTGTGGTGTGGTGTGGTGAGGTGTGTGTGTGGTGTGGTGTGGTTATGGTGTAGTGTGGTGTGGTGGTGTGTGTGTGGTGTGTGGTGTGGTGGGTGTGTTGAGGTGTGGTACGGTGTGGTGTGGTGTAGTGTGGTGTGGTGTGGTGTGTGTGTGTGTGTGTGTGTGTGTGTGTGTGTGTGTGTGTGTGTGTGTGTGTGTGTGTGTGTGTGTGTGTGTGTGTGTTGTGTGTGTGTGTGAGAGAGAAACAGAGAGAGAGAGAGAAAGAAAGAGAGAGAAAGGGTGTATGATATGTATGTGTGTGTGTGTGTGTGTGTGTGTGTGTGTGTGTGTGTGTGTGTGTGTGTGTGTGTGTGTGTGTGTGTGTGTGTGTGTGACTGTGTCTGTGTGTGTGTCTGTGTGTGAGACAGAGAAAGAGAGGGATAATAGTGTGTGTGTGTGTGTGTGTGTGTGTGTGTGTGTGTGTGTGTGTGTGTGTGTGTGTGTGTGCGTGCGTGCTGTGCGCGCGCGCGCGCGCGCGCGTGTGTGTGTGTGTGTGTGTGTGTTGTGTGTGTGTGTGTGTGTGTGAGACAGACAGACAGACAGACAGACAGATATACAAACAGACAGTTGTCACGAGAAACTCGTAGGTTCTATCGGCACAACGACAATACCTATAATAATGATGATAATCGGTATTGTGTCAAATTATGACTAATGTTTAGACCATAATGGGGATATTGTGCACGTTTAGGGAACCATTACTGTCTTTTTACATCCGTGCGGTCATAAACATCTTCCTGCGATATGGATTTGTTGGTCGCTATTCCCATGCATTTCACTTGGATACAGATTCTACAATTTTGTATGTAGTATATCTTTGGATACCTGTTCTGTAAATTTCAGCAGATGTATCTTTTGAGAGTTGTTGACTAAATTTCAGTACTGCTTTTGTTTTGTATTTCGCGTCACGTCTTCCGCTCGTTCTTCGTTTTCATTGTCCTACATGTTGTTTGTTTTTTTTACCTGAAGAAGACCCAAGAGGTCGAAATGCATCAGGTTTTATCCTGTAATCTGTTTGTCTGTATTGTCTGCGGAACTAATACCGTTTCTTTGTTAAAACAAATTTCAGTAGTCTATCGATAGCTATTCCATAAATTTCATCTTTTGGTAGCTGTTCTTTAAATTCCGTTAGGTATATCTTTTGATAACTGTCATGTAAATTCAAGTAGGTTTATCTTTTGATCGCTGTTCTGTAATTTCAGTAGGTATATCTTTTCCTAGCTGACATGTAAATATTAGTTGGTATAGCTTTTGATAGCTGTTCTGTATATTATTTCAGCAGCAGGATTATGTTTTGATAGTTGTTTTCTGTGAATTCCATTAAGTTTATCTCTTGATAGCTGTTCTGTAAATTCCAATTAGGCATATCTTTTGCTAGCTGTTCTGTACATTTTAGTAAGTATACCTTTCACAAGCTTTTATGTAATTTTCAGTCGGTATGCCTTTTGCTATTTTTATGTAAATTTTAACAGGTATATCTTTTTGGCTAGCTGTTACTTAATTTTAAATAGCTATATATATAATTTGCTAGCTGTTATGTAAATTTCAGTGGGTATATCTTTTGATACATGTTACGTAAATTTCACTCTTAGCAGATTGTATCTGGAACCCTATCTAGCAAACGAGTTTCATCTTCAGGCACTCCACAAGCTGAGCATTTTCTGCCTTCTCTTGACATTTTCGTGCACCTACCCCTTTCTATTCGTGGGTCGTGAGCACAGATGCGAAGTTTGCTGAGATCACGTCTCTGTTCAAAGGTTATAATGTTAATCAAGTACGGTTCCAGTCGACAGGTTTCAGTCATTTATTGCAAAAGCCATAGTGCTGAAGCGCTACTTTCTAGGTTCTTTCCAGAAGTCTAAGTACTTCGATTCTAATTTTCTTTTTAACGGCGTAGTTTTGTCCTCCCGATACCAAAGATTGGCTGATTTTCTCACATATGATTATTCCCAGTTTATGTACAGCGTTTCGGATTAGTTCTATGTCTTGACGCATGCTGTTAAACATCTGTTTCAGATTGGACCCGCAGTCTGATTAGGTTGTGTGTTAACAAGAAGCCTAACATATGGCGATTTTTTTTTTCGGCTGATGGAGAACTGACCAAGTGCCGTTAATGTTGGGGAATTCAAAGCATTTTGTTCAGGCCAAGAAGGTTCTTGCGACATTTTGTATGTACTTTTTTTTTTTTTTTTTTTTTTAATGAAGGAATGTTTGGGGTAGGCTTCGATAGCAAGTGGTGGAAATATATGGGGCCGCTAATGTCATGATCTGAATGAGAGGACGACACTTCAGGACCACACTTCAGCGCCATACGTTGACATTGGTGCGACCAACACATCATCAATGTGCCTTATTACATCTGATGTCAGCTCTGTACCTTTACACATGATCAGCACATTATCAATGAGCCTTATTACATCTGATGTCAGCTCTATACCTTTACACATGATCAACACATCATCAATATGCCTTATTACATCTGATGTCAGCTCTGTACCTTTACGCATGATCAGCACATCATCAATGTGCCTTATTACATCTGATTTCAGCTCTGTACCTTTACACATGATCAACACATCATCAATGTGCCTTATACATCTGATTTCAGCTCTGTACCTTGACACGTTATCAGCAACATCATCAATGTGCCTTATTACATTTGCTTTCAGCTCTATACTTTGCACATCACTCTCAGGGTGCGCAGAGCTTTGTTCCCTTGTTTTGCCCAGATGCTCTTGTGCATTTGTGAATAGGATGTATCATTTACATGGGGGGGTGGGGGTGGGGGGGTGGGTGATGACCCCGAGATATTTGTACTGGCTGGAGATCTGTTTGATATTAGACCCGTCTTTGAAAACATGATGCATCTTAGCATCAGCTTTTTTTTTTTTGTAAAGATTACAATTTTCTTTTTTCCTTGATTGATTCCTCAGTCCCCATTACAGTGCTATAAAGTTTATATCACTAAATTCGAAGCCTAGCATTGGAGGTTAATTGGGTCACTAGGTCATCTGTACACAAGAAATCTGGAATTTTTGTGCTGTTGTTTGTGCCTAAGTCAGGAGTAACATTGTTCTGCTTACAATTGGCCAGTCATTCCTGAATACATTTAATAGGGTTGGGCAGAGCGTGTTTCCTTGGAGGACGTCTTTAAATAATGGTGTTTTAAGGGATAGCCCGTCTGTTATCTTTCTACAGATTTTAATGTTATCGTGCATTGGGCCTGTTGCTTTAAAAGGGCTGCCTCTGACTCCTACTCTGAACAGTTTTGTGAGGATTTCTGAAAACCGAAAAACTCAACTGCATAATCTGTGTGTGTGTGTGTGTGTGTGTGTGTGTGTGTGTGTGTGTGTGTGTGTGTGTGTGTGGTGTGTGTGTGTGTGTGTTTGTGTGTGTGTGTGTGTGCGTGTGTGTGTGTGTGCGCGCGCGCGCGCGTGTGTTACACAGAGAGAGAGAGAGAGAGAGAGAGAGAGAGAGAGAGAGAGAGAGAGACTGACAGAGACAGACAGACAGAGACAGAGACAGAGACACTCAGAGAGAGTTAATTAAACGCATACCTAACCCACCTACCCCTCCCGCCCTCTTTTCCCCTTCGCTTCCTAGCTAGCCCCCCCCCCTACCCACCTTCCCTTCATTCACCCACCCACCCATCACCTCTCTTCTGCAGTCTGCCTGCACCTGTTGTGCCAGCTTTTAGCAGCAAACGCACGTTACAATAACATCCTTTCGCAGCCCCACCGCGCCCCTCCCTCCCCACCACCCCCCCCCCCCCCCCCTTCCCCCTCCCCTTCTCCCGGTTCCTTCAACACCTCCTCCACAAAACTCTCTCTCCTCTCTCTCTCTCTCTCTCTCTCTCTCTCTCTCTCATGCTCGCTCTCTCTCTCTCGTTTCTCTCTCTCTCTCTCTTCGCTCTCTCTCTCTCTCTCGCTCCCTCTCTCTCTCTCTCTCTCTCTCTCTCTTTCTTTCTTTCTGACTCTATCTCTCTCGCGCGCTCTCTCTCTCACACACACAATTTCTCTCTCTCTCTCTCTCGCTCTCTCTCTCTCTCTCTCTCTCTCTCTCGCCAGCTCGCGCCTCTCTCTCTTTCTCTCTCTCTTTTTGCTCTCGCTCTCTCTCTTTGTCTCTCCATCTCTCTCGCTCGCTCCCTCCTCCCCTCCTCTCTCTCTTTCTCTCTCTCCCGCTTGCTTGATCTCCATTCTGCTTTTCATAAGCAATCCTCTCGTTCCTGCCTCCTCTCTCTTTGAACACGTTCCACCTTCCTTCTCCTTCAGAGCACCGCTATTGAAACCCTGTATTCTTAAACCGCCCCCCTCTTCCCATCCTCTCTTCTCTCTCTCTCTCTCTCTCTCTCTCTCTCTGTCTCTCTCTCGTTCTCTCTCTCCCCTCCCTCGCTCTCTCTCTCTGAACACGTTCCACTTTCCTTTCCTTCAGAGCACCGCTATTGAAAACTCTACATTCTTAAACCGCCCCCCTCTTCCCATCCTCTCTCTCTCTCTCTCCTCTCTCTCTCTCTCTCTCTCTCTCTCTCTCTCTCTCTCTCTTCTCTCTGTGTGTGTGTGTGTTCCCAGTTCCACCTTCCTTCTCTCCTTCAGAGCACCGCTGTTGAAACTCTAAATTCTAAACCGCCCCCCTCTTCCCATCCTCTCTCTCCTCTCGTCTCTCTCTCCGCTCTCTCTCTCTCTTGCCCCAAACCCACCCTTCCCCCCTCATATTCAGTTTCAAAAGAAAGCCGCATGCTTTACCCAGCTACTGTGGAGTACCCGGGGTAGTTGTATTTGGACAGGCACTGAGCAAACATACCGAAATCCGAGACGAGCTGAACCCTCAACTGTCAGTATAACTGTATTAACTAGTTAGAGGGGGGTGGGGGTGGGGTGGGGGGGGGGCGGGGGGGGGGGGGGGGGGAGGGAGAGATAGACAGGCGGGGAGAGAGACAGACAGACAGACAGCGAGGAGAGAGAGCTTAGAGAGAGAGGAGAGGAGAGAGGAGAGAGAGAGAGACGAGAGAAGTGAAAACTTAAGAGTGAGATGAGGGAGAGAGAGAAAGAGAGAGGAGAGAGAGAGACAGAGACAGAGAGAGCCAGACAGACAGGAGAGACAGAGAGGAGAAAGAGAGAGAGACAGAGAGAGAGAGAGAGGCAGAGACAGAGAGAAAGAGAGAGAGAGAGGGGGATACGGAAACTTAAATCATGATTAGGCCATTGCCCCTCATGAAGGGGTGTATATGTACAAACATTGTCCAATCTGGCATTCATAAACAATGGCGCGTCGTTCATAATAACACACTTGGTAGTAATCTTAAGAAATGAGAATAAAAACCGTAGCTTAAAAGCCTCGTTAACGCAGACTGATGAATTTCTGACTGTTTCCTCACGTGTGCACGCCATGAGCAATGCTACTTTACACTGACTTGGTACCTTATTATATTTCGACAGTATGTGCTGTGCTCCTAAGAGATGTACCATAGGACAGCATAAAACAAAATGCACCTCCATTTTCTTTCTCTTTTGGTGGACATAACTGAATCGGCTTCACTGTGTTTTCTACCACGATGATGACGGACCGCAATTTCGGAAATGCCGAAATGCCAGCCTAAATCTTTCATCCAATTAAACCTTAGTTAAATGTCTGTCTACGCTGACTACCAGACATGTTTTAACATCAGGGACAGTGCAGAGGTTACTGCGCCTGTTCACGCTGTCACAGTTATTGATACGATCATTTTAGTCAATCTTGCCATCTGCATCAAAATTAACATTTCCCTAAAAATTTGTTGAAAGAAATTCGCCAATCCCTTCCACACCTTGCCAGGGGGAGGGGAGGTGTGTGTGTGTGTGTGTGGGGGGGGGGGGGGGGGGGGCTGGGAGGTGGGAGGGTGGGAGGAGAGATGGAGAGATAGGCGATGGGGGGGGGGGGGGAGAGGAGGAGAGAGAGAGAGAGAGAGAGAGAGAGAGAGAGGACGGACGGACGGACGGACGGGCAGACAGACCCACAGACAGACAGACAGAGATTTTCTGTTGCCTTTTACCCGTGGCAGAGCAAATTAATGTCTCAGTGATGTCCCTGTGCATAAACACAGAAGGCCGTTTCACAGTGGAAGCGTGGAAGCGCGCGCGCGCGCGCGTGTTTGTGTGTGTGTGTGTGTGTGTGTGTGTGTGTGTGTGTGTGTGTGGTGTGTGTGTGTGTGCGTGTGCGTGCGTGCGTCCGTTGCGTGTGTGTGTGCGTGTGTGTGTATGTGTGTGTGTGTGTGTGTGTGTGTGTGTGTGGTGTGTGTGTGTGTGTGCGCGCGCGCGCGCGCGCGCGCGTGAGCATCTGTGTGTGGGTCCTCATGTAAAAACGCACACATTCACATTAATGTAAGAAGCAGCTATAAACGTGGAATGAGGCAAGGCAAGGGGACATTAGAAGCAGTATTAAGCTCGGTGAGCGCGCGCGAAAGTGTGTGTGTGTGTGTGTGTGTGTGTGTGTGTGTGTGTCGTGCGTGCGTGCGTGCGTGCGTGCGTGCGTGCGTGCGTGCGTGTGTGTGTGTGTGTGTGTGTGCGTGTGTATTAGACAGAGAGAGAGAGAGAGACAGAGAGAGGAAAGAGGAGAGAGAGAGAGGAGGAGAGAAGGAGCGCGTGTTTGTGTATGTGTGTATGCGTGTGTGTGTGTGTGCGCGCGCGCGCGTGTGTGTATATGTGTGTGGGTGTGTGTGTGTGTGTGGTGTGTGTGTGTTGTGTGCGCGCACGCGCGCATGTGTGTGTGTGTGTATGTACGTTTGTGCATGAGTGTGTATATGTGTGTATTTGTATGTGTACTTGAGTGGTGTATGTGTGTGAGTGTGTACGCGCGCGCACGCAGGCGCGTAAGTATGTAGGTGTGTGTGTATTGTGTGTGTGTGTGTGTGTGTGTGCGTGCGTGCGTGCGTGCGTGCGTGCGTGCGTGCGTGCGGCTGCGTGCGTGCGTGCGCGCGCGAGCGCGCGCCCGCGGATATGGGAGGGTGGGCAGAAGGTATGAGGAGGGATGAAGTGAAAAGCAGTTGTTCAATTCCAATATGGCCTTTGAAAATCTTACCTCTTATCAACACGA
>JADBJO010008058.1:97500-100000 GCA_016801955.1 Conus betulinus | reverse complement strand
ATTTTTTTTTTTTTCTAATTTTGTTGAGCCTGAACCCCCTCCCCCTCCCCCCCCCCTCTCCCCAAACCCCCCCCACTCCCCCGCCCCACCCCAACTGTTATTCATATTCCCTCCCCTTGCTGCACCTAAAATACTAACGTTGTCTGATTGGTAGAAAGACCCTTCGGTAAAGCCACAGTTTCTGGCCACCAATCAATGAAAAGTTGATCTTCGCCTGTGCCTCTCTGGGTTCCTTCACTGCTTCTGAAACTTTCACGAACGTTTTTTTTTTTTTTTTTTTTTGTTTTTTTTTTTTTCTTTTTTCTTTCTTTCTTTTCTTTTTTTTTTTTTTTTTTCAGTTTTTAGATGAAGTTAGTTTGGGTCAGAGGGTACGAGCGGGTTAGTTATCATCATTGTTAAGCTCTCTTTAGCTTTAGGGTCGATGTCATCGTTAGTGTGAGAGTTAGTCTGGGGACAGGATGAGCAGGGCAGCAGAAGGCAGAATTTCTTACATACAATGTCCGTTACTATCAGCCGTAACACACACACAAACAAACGAATGAACAAACAAAACTATACCTTTTACTTCACGTTTTGCGGCATGCCGATCAGCAGAGGAAGGGAGAGCACTCTGCAACCACAATCATGCACAAGCTTAGCGACACGCGCATGCGCGCCTGACAGTCAAACTGTCGATTCGTTCATGCCCATAGCCGAACACGCACACCAATTAATCAGCCAGCCAGAGGAAAGGGAAAAACAAAAACAAAACACAAAAACAAACAAACAAAACATACAAACAAAACCACTGCATGATCGTATCAAAGTATCATAACTAAACGTCCAAATCAAGTTAAAGCATCAGTACTTGAAAACTCTGATCTAAAACGAAGAAGAAAGAAAGAAAGTAAGAAAGTACTAGAAAAGAAAAGAGAAGAGAAGAAAAGAGAGAAATGGGGAGGGGAGGGGAGGGGAGGAGGACCAGGAAGGGAAGGGAAGGGAAGGGAAGGGAAAGAAATGAGAAGAGAAGAGAACTAAGAGAGGAGAAGAGAGACGGAAGGAAGAGAATAGAAGGAAGAAAGATGGGATAGACTAGAAGAGAAGAGTGAATTGGAAGAGCGGAGAAGAGAAGAGGAGAGGAAGAGATGGGAAGAGAATTAGAGAAGGAAAGGAAAGAGAAGAGAAGATGGACGAGGGAGCGGAGGGAGGGGAAGGAGAGGAGAGGAGATGAAGAGAAGGGAGAAGATAAGGGACAGAGACAGAGAAGAAGAGAAAGAGAAGAAGCCTTATGGAATAGGAGACCGGGGATGGTAAGGGAAGGGAAGAGAGAAGAAGAAGAGAGGGAAGAGATAAGATGAGAAGAGAAAGAGAAGAGAAGGGGAGAGATGGGAAGAGAAAGAGAGAGGAAAGGGAAGGAAGAGATGGGATGGGAAGGAAAGGGAAGAGAAGAGATGGGACGAGAAGAGAAAGAGAAACCGAAGAGAGAAGAGAAAGAGATGAGAGGGAAGAAAGGGAAGAGCGGAGAAGAGAAGAGAAGAGAAGGGAAGAGAAAAGGGAAGAAGAGAAGAGAAGAGGAGGAGAAGAGAAGAGAATGGGAGAGAAGAAGAAGAAGAGATGAGAAGGAAAAAGAAAGAGAAGAGAAGAGGATGGGAAGAAGAGAAGAGAAGAGAGGGATGGGAAAGAGAAGGGAAGAGAGGGAGGGAAGGGAAGGAGAAGAGAAGAGAAAGGAAAGAGAAGAGAAGAGAAGAGAAGAGAAAGGAAGGGAAGGGAAGGGAAGAGAAGAAAGAGAAGGGAGAGGGAAGGGAAGAGAAGAGAAGAGAAAGAGAAGAAGAAGGGAAGAGAAGAGAAGAGAGAGAAGGGAAGGAAAGGGAAGAGAGAGAAAGAAGGGAAGGGAAGGGAAGAGAAGAGGAAGGGAGGGAAGGGAAAAAGAAGAGAAGAGAAGGAGAAGAAGAGAAGGGAAGAAGAGAAGGGAGGAGGGAGAAGGAAGAGAAGAGAAGGGAAGGGAGAAGAGAGAGAGAAAGAAGGAAGGGAAGGGAGAGTAAGAGAAGAAGAGAAGAGAGGAAGAGAGGAGGAGGGAAAGAGAGAAGAGAAGGAAGAAGAAGGGAAAGAAGGAGAGAAGGAGAGGGAAGGAAAGAGAAGAGGAGAGGGAAAGGGAAGGGAAGGGAAGGAGAAGGGAGAAGAGAAGAGAAGGAGAAGAGAAAAGAGAAGAGAAGAAGAGAGAGAAGAAGAGAAGAGAAGGAGAAGGGAAAGAAAGAAAGAAGAGAAGAGAGGGGAAGAGAAGAGAGAGAAGGAGGAGAAGAGATGGGAAGGAAGGGAAGGAGAGAAGGGAAGAGAAGAGATGGGAAGGGAAGGGAAGAGAAGAGATTGGGTAAGAGAAAGAAAGGGGGAAGAGAAAGAAGCTGAGTGGGGAAGAGAAGAGAGAAGAGAGGGAAGGAAAGGAAGAGAAGAGAAGAGAAGAGATGGGAAGCGAAGAGATGGGAAGAGAAGAGAAGAGAAGAACGAAGAGAAGGGAAGAGAAGAG
>JADBJO010008058.1:90000-95000 GCA_016801955.1 Conus betulinus | reverse complement strand
AAGCCCCCTTTCGAACCAGTTTTGAAAATACGAAACCTTGGCCTGATATTGTACTAGAGTGTTATGAAATAGCACTTGGCTATGAATGAACTTTTCCTGTTCATAGAGTCCGGAGGCAGAGGGAAGAAGCGCTGCATGTCCAGACTTATTAGGAACAGTTTACAATCACGCGCACACGCGCGCGCGCACGCACACACACACACACACACACACACACACACACACACACACACACACACACACACACACACACACAAAAAAACACGCGGGCGCGCAGGTATACACACACACACACACACACACACACACACACACACACTTACTGTGGTTCACAAGTCAACAGCTGCCGAACAGGGAGTGGCGCATGGGAGACAACTCAGCTCTCACAAAATATGAACCCCTTTATACTGCATTGCCTCCCTTGCATCTGTGGCTCTTTGGTTCCTGCACGAACGATTCAAGCGGTGGAGTGAAATTTTTGCCCACTATTTTTGTTCCTTTGTGGTTTTCGTTTGTGCTTGTTGGTTGGTTGGTGTGGCAGAGGGATATGATGAAGGTGGGGGAGGGGGGAACTCAGGGAAGGGGGAGTGGGGGAAGGGGTAATCCCTTCTCCTGGGATCTGAAACAGATAAGACATTTGGCTTTGAGAATGGAAATCTTTGATGATATTTCAGTATAATTGAAAAGGGGGGGGGGGGGGGGGGGGGGGGGGGGGGGGGGGGGCTGGGAAGTACCTGTAGCAATTCTTTTAATCAGCTAAGAAAAGCAGCATCTGCAGACACTTACTGTTTTGGGTAAGGAGTACCACGTTTTCAAACGATTCTTCTTCCTGTTACTTCGATCTGACTGTCTGTCTGTCTGTCTGTCTGTCTGTCTGTCTGTCTCTCTCTCTCTCTCTCTCTCTCTCTCTCTCTCTCTCTCAATCCCTCACCTCTCTCCCCCCTTCCCCTCTCTCTCTGGCATCGAAAATCGTGCCTAGTTATCTCCTGACTTTTGGCGAAAATCGTTTTAATTTGATAAAAAAAAAAAAGGGAGAATAGAGGATGAAATTCCCCGTCCTCTCAGCCGTCAGTGGCTACCAGTGAAGTGTCAGAGACTGACCACCCTGGGTAACGGCATGACGGGAGGTGGGGCCACTAGTGAACTGTCAGAGACTGACCACACCTGGGTAACGGCATGAAGGGAGGTGGGACCCATCCCTCCTCTTCCACTGATCAATGCCTATATCACTGCGGATTACCAGAGAAGGTGTCCAAGTCGAAAACATAAATCCGACTCCATGCGTGGTTCGAACTCACGACTGTCAGCCTCTCAGACAAACGTTTGACCGCTTGCACACAGGACCCTCATTCCCGTTCTGCTTCTTATTTATTTATTTATTTATTATTTATCTATCTATTTATTTTCTTTATCGCGTGCGCAAGCTGATACTCCTGCGGACACTCCCTGCACAGGCAGGCAAGGATTAATCCCATCTACCAAACAAAAGGTGTGGAGGTTTGTGTGTGTTTGACCGTTTTTGATCCCGCCGATAAGACAGCCATACTTCAGCTTCGGTGAAGGTGCATGCTATGTGCAACGTGTCATCCATACCAACGGCCAAACTGGCCTTCTTTCCCAAAGTTGGTGATGGGATTTCACTTGTGTGCAAGATGTTATGCGTGCTGTTCACACACGGACCCTCGGTTTATGGTCTCGTTCGAAGGACTGTATGGGAAATGGTGTCAGAACCAATGTTAACTCCGTGGGAAAAATCCCCCCTGTACCGAAACAGCCCGGCGGAGATTTGAACCCGGAACCCCAGGATCACTAAGATTACGAGTCTGGCGCTCTACTGCTGAGTTGTTCCGTTCTGCTTCTAAATTCCTTACGCTAGGCAAATGTACCGAAGCATTCCGTGCCCCAGGATCTGATTACAGCGCTCATGGAGACGTACCTTGCCTGGCACTACCCTTGACTGGCACTATCCAGACGACTTGAGCTGAGCAGCCTTTGGAAGCAGTGTAAACCTCCCCTAACTATCAACGCTCTTCAGGTAGCAGGTGAAGGTAAGACTTTTAGCTGTCTGTCAGTTGGTGGGACCTTTGATTAAATGCTTTTATATTCGGAGTCCCGTCTGAAATCATTGGCTGCGTTGTCTTTTGTTGTACTCCCGGTGCGGGCCGCATGGTGATTATGTGAAATATTCGTAGACAAATTTGTGACAAGTACTCTTGGAATGATTTCCGACGCTGATTCCACCTCTTATCCTTAAGAGCTTATTGCATGCAAACCATTCTTTGTGAAACTGTGTTTGTCCTAACTTTTTAAAGAACAAAACGAAAAGAAAATGAATAACTTCATATTATGTTTGTCCTAACTTTTTTAAGAACAAAACGAAAAGAAAATGAATAACTTCATATTATGTAGGAAACCCCTAAACTGCTTCCAGACCTTGTGGGTGACAACCGGTAAAACTGCTCCCAGATCTGTGAGTGATGACCGAGTAAACCGCTTCCAGACCTGTGGGTGACAACCGGGTAAACTGCTTCCAGACCTGTGGGTGACAACCGGGTGAACTGCTTCCAGACCTGTGGGTGACAACCGGGTAGACTGCTTCCAGACCTGTGGGTGACAACCGGGTAAACTGCTTCCAGACCTGTGGGTGACAACCGGGTAAACTGCTTCCAGACCTGTGGGTGACAACCTGGTAAACTGTTTCCAGACATGTGGGTGACAACCGGGTAAACTGCTTCCAGACCTGTGGGTGACAACCGGGTAAACTGCTTCCAGACCTGTGGGTGACAACCGGGTAAAACTGCTTCCAGACCTGTGGGTGACAACCGGGTAGACTGCTTCCAGACTTGTTCGTGACAACCGGGTGAGGTCTTAGAAAGCTGAAGACTGTTCTCAGTTCCACTTTCAGTTTCAGCAAGGAGACGTCACTACGTGCGGACTAGTCCATATACGCTACACCAACATCCGCTAAGTTTTGAGACCACACTGCGCATGATCTAAAGCTGATGGATAAATGAATTAAAAACCCAAGATGAGAGAATTTAAGAAGAAGGTCTCGTGGCTACGACTTAGCAGCTACGCATTAGCCCAACGCGCTGGTCAGACCTTGAAGACTGTTCTCTCCCTGTAATGCCTGCTCAACAGAAACTGCCCCTTTCATTTGGGGGTCTTCTGGGGGACGACACAGAACTGCACGCCAGGCACACGCAAAGGAGTTCGCTGATGCTCCTTTGAGACATCACAGTGGTGGATTTTAACTCTTAGAGGAAACAACTTGGTAGTATACTTCCAAGACATGTTATGGTGTACCACTTGGGAGCCATATTGCGTGATAGGCTTGAAGGGAAAAAAGAGAAAATGTGCATGATCCATGATCCTGTATTGACTATTTTTTCGTTCCTCCCGAAAAGAGCGAACATTTCCTTTTGTTACCCTGGACGTGAGAACTGAAGTGCGGGCTGAAATAGCCAAGGACAGGTAACCTTAGCTGGATGTGACTGTTTTCATGAGAACTGATTCCTGTATCATTATTATCATTATTTCATGGTTATGATTATGATTAAAAAAGATTTTAAACACAGTTATACGATTCTATATTTTCCATAATCTTTACTCTCCTTCTTCTCCTCTTTGTTCTTCTTGTCCCCCCTGCCCCCCCCCCCCCCCTCCTTCTCTCTCCCTTCCCTCATTTTTGTTATTATTGTTGTTGTTAATAGTAGTAGTAGTAGTAGTAGTAGTAGTAGTAGTAGTAGTATGGGTAGTAGTGGTATTTTCGCTGTTATCGTTATTGTTATCATTATTACTATTATTACTGCTATTATTACTTTTACCATTAGCAGTACCGTTATGATTATTATTACCATTGTCATCACCATCATCATTGCCATTAATACTGTTGCCACTACAAACACGCTGTTCGAGTATCCTCTAACCCTTCTCCTTTCTCCCTTAAGGGGTAAAAATCCTTTATTTTTTCATATTATTATTATCATTATTATTATTATTATTATTATTATTATCATCATCATTATTATCATTATGATTGTTGTTGTTATTATTATTGATATTATTATTATTCCCATATCCTTGTTAGTTGTGCTCACCTTCTGTGTACCTATTTGTGTGTGTGTGTGTGTGTGTGTGTGTGTGTGTGTGTGTGTGTGTGTGTGTGTGTGTGAACACTCTTCACTTTTTTTTTCTTTTGTTGTTGCTATCTTCTTCTTCTTGTTTCTGTCTGTCACTATCTCATTCTGCGGATGAAGACACTAAGTGTCGAAAACGTCCTAACTTCTTTTCCACCTGTATGTTGACAGTTGACCTTTTCTGCTGTTTCACCATTATTATTATTAATATGATTATTGACATCACTATCAATATTGCGTTATCATTACGATTCTATTCGTATTGTCTCCTTCTCATCAGCTTCGATTTCATTCCACGTCCATTTTGCTCCCAGTGTAAGAAGAAAAGCGAGTGCTCGTTCTTCGTTTTCATTGTCCTGAATGTAGTTTATCTTGCCTGAAGAAGACCAATGAGACCAATGCGTCGTGCATTGGCATGTAATTTGTTTGTCCCTGTTGTCTAACGGTTTAGTAAGTTTTTTTTTTTTCACGTTCATTCCTTACATGCCGTTGCTTCACTCAAATCTGAGTGAAGATTTGATTCGATTTTTTTTGTTTTAGATAAAACTGGATGATGGTCAATATGTAGTGTTTAGCACCCACGTGCATTTTTAAATCTTGGATTAGGAATAATGTGTGAGACAGGTTGGCGTGTTTTGAAAATATTCTTGTCGCAGTAGTTCTTCTTCCGGAAACGACTTAGCAATGCGTTTAAGTGCCGTTCTCTTATGAATTAGAAGACTGGTGTGCTTGTAGCATGACTGTTGTGTAGTAATTGTGCTGTGTGTGCTGAAATTGAACAGTTGATGCGAGAAAAACACAGAGTATCTTATTGTTACGCCGCGAACTGATAGCATGTGACGTTTGTTTGTGTGGGAAGGA
>JADBJO010008058.1:75000-82500 GCA_016801955.1 Conus betulinus | reverse complement strand
TGAAATGCCCAGACCTCAAATTCAAAATCATGTCAATGATCTTGGACCGATGTTAAAGGAAGGCTGACCACCATCCACGTGTAATGATCAAATCCCTAGTTTCAAGGACTTTTTTTTCTTTCTTTTTTAAAGAAAAGTAAAAGAGAAGGAAAAAAAAAAGACAAAAAAAAGTGAAGACGGGGATGGTGGAGGGGAAAAAAAAAAGACGTTGTTCATCTCAAGGGCCGGATTGACCGTGTAGACCAAGGCGAGGCGTGCGCCAAGAAGAAGACGTGACTTTGTTACCTTGTCCACATTCATTCTCTCTCCTGACTCTCTTCTTGGCCTGCTTCAGACTTCAACCTCATAGCTTCTGTTCCTGTACTGTGTACTGTTCCCAGCTCTGGTATTCCCCATCGTTGAATATTAGGCATTCCGCTCCTGTTGCATCTTTCAAACCCAGCCTAGAACTTACTTTTTTTCCAAAGCATTTCCTTGTGCGGAATCTTCCCAAGTGTTCTGTTGTTTGTTTTTGTGTCCTCTTGTGTGATTATGAGTGAGTGTGAGTGAATGTGTGAGTGTGGGGGGGGGGGGGGGGGGGGGGGAGGAAGGGGGCATGTGTGTGTGTGTGTGTGTGTGTGTGTGTGTGTGTGTGTGTAAGCGTCTAGATCCGTTTTGAATTGATATTTGAAATGAACACTTTCAATGAAAGGACAGCTGTAGCTGAAAATATACATCGTGTGTGTGTGTGTGTGTGTGTGTGTGTGTGTGTGTGTGTGTGTGTGTGTGTGTGTGTTTCAGAAGTGGCGCCGGACCATGACCCACCACGAAAAGAGGCGGAGAGAACCCACCTGACCCTGCTAGTGGTGGCCTAAGACAGAGATCCTCCGTCCTCCATCCCCCACGGTGGACTGCTCTGGTCAGTCTGAATGGACATAAGACACCTCACTGCTAGCCCTGCACAGTTCGCCCTCTGACATTCCGGGACACAGTACAGTCTGACCATCCTGCTAGCGCCATCTGAAGGCTGGGTTACATCTGGTCCTTGGTACGTCTGAACCCTGCGTGGTTCTGGATCCAACGTACATCTGAACCGTGGATACAGCTGGATCCTGGGTACATCTGAACCCTGGGTGCATCTGGATCTTGGGTACCAGTGAACCCTGGGCGCATCTGGATCCTGGTTGCATCTGGATCCTGGGTACACCTGACCCCTGGGCGCATCTGGAGCCTTGGCACATCCGAACCCTCAGAACAAAACATGGACTGTATGGACCATGAGTCTCATGTGCGATCGGTGATACCTTGCCAGTGTTAAGGTAATTGGAAACTTGGCTGTTTGTTAGTTGTTCTTTTCTTTTTAATTTTGAATCAAACTTCAGCGGTTTTCTTTAACATATCAATAATTAAAGGGGAATAATTTGTTTTGAGAGTTGTCTTTTCAGAAGGCTCAGGGCAAATATATACTGACCTTTTAAAACCGACCATTTTTATCAAACTGTGAACCACAATTAAGTGATCGCTGTGATGGACGTGGTTCTTACAGACAAGAATTTCCTTCTCGCCGAATTTCTCCAGATCACACGCAGCCACGGAAGCTGTGTTTGAGCACGAGATTCTTAATCGTGTAGATGGTATCAATGTGTTGAACGAGTCGAGTTTTGCTCAGTAGAATAAAAAAAAAAAATCTTGTTCCACGTTGTGCGTGTGTGTTCTCACAGCCTTGTTTCAAATATTGATTGAAAGACATGCAGATAAGTGGTTTTGGAGTTGGTCATTTTAAAATCGTTTGGTGCGTTGTTCCTATGGTTGTCCTTTGCCGAATAAGCTTAGTAATCTGAGACTGTTTGAAATACCGCATATGGTGCACTGATTGAAAAACAAACAAAAACGGACCCAAAGTGTTTTTTTTTAACTGTTCTGGATAAAAAGTAGTGCAAAAAGTAAACAAAGTTGAAAAAAGTGTTCGAGACACATTGAAAAAAGAAACAGACTGGTTATTCTACATTAAAAAGTGATTACATTTGTTCAAAAAAAAAAGGAAAAAAAAAAAAAAAGAAAGAGGGGGACGTTAGTTACATTTGCTCGGGAAGGAGAAGCCCAAACCAAACCAACACACACACACACACAAAAAAAAAAAAACGTGCCGAATCTCCCGTCTGGCAGAATCTCACAGACCATGGCGCCAGACAACAACAAACCCAAAGCCCAAGACCACAACGGAGGGAAGACCTCGCCGGCCACCATGGCGCCCAACGGTCACGCCCGAAGCCCAACCTCGCCGCAGCCAGCCTCAACGACCGCCGCCCCCACGTCCCCCAAAGCCAGCGCCAGCGCCGACCGACAGCGACACGAGTCCGGCGCGTCCAACGTCAGCACGGAGAGCTACGAGGACTACATCCCCCAGCCCCCCGGACGGAGGGTGGGGCTGGGTGATCGTGTGGCCGCCTCCTTGTTCTGCAACATAGTGGTGGACGGCCTGGGCTACTCCTTCGGGGTCTTCCTGCTGGAGTTCTCCGACTACTTCCAGGAGAGCAAGAGCAAGGTGTCCCTGGTGGGCTCCCTGCTTTGCGGGGTCTACCTGTTTGCCGGTGAGTTCTGCGCTGCTGCAGGCTTTTGTGTTTTTGCCTTGTTGGCTGATGTCCCTGTGTGTGTGGGGGTGACCTGTGGTTCTGTGGGCTCTTTTGTTTGCTCTGGAGTAATGTCACTGGGTGGTGAGCGAGTTCGTTAGAGCTTTTTTCCTACCACGTGATAGTATTTGCTGGTGAGTGGGCTCTTTTGTTTGCTCTGGAGTAATGTTATTTGGTGGTGAGCGAGTTCGTTAGAGCTTTTTCTTACCACGTGAAAGTGTTTGCTGGTGAGTGACTTCAGTGGGGTCTTTTGTTTGCTCTAGACAAATGCTATTTGGCGATGAGTGATTTCTTTGAGCTTTTTCCTTCCAACTAGTATCCTTTGCTGTTGAGTTACTTCTGTAGATCTGTGAGCTTTTTTTTCTTCTCTTGATTGGTAACTTTAGTTCTCGAGTTTTTTTTCCTCTCTCTCTCTCTCTCTCTCTCTCTCTCTCTCTCTCTCTCTCTCTCTCTCTCTCTCTCTGTGAATTCAGTACTTACACAGACGTTTGCTGCTCACTCATATCGGTTTCATATGTGGCAGGGGGCCGGAATAGCTCAGTTGGTAGAGCGCCGGACTCGTAATCCTGGGGTTACGGGTTCGAATTTCGGTACAGGGGGATTTTTCCCTCGGAATTAACATCGGTTCTGACTCCATTCCCCATACAGTCCTTCGAATGAGACTATAAACCGAGGTTCCGTGTGTGAACGCACGCACAACATATTGCACACACACGTAAAATCCCATCACCAACTTTCGGGGAAGAGAAGGCCAGTTTGGCCGTTGGTATGGATGTCACGTTACACATAGCATGCACCTTCCCCGAAGATGGAGTATGGCTGCCTTAATGGCGGGATAAAAACGGTCATACACACAAAACTCCACTGCCTGTCTATACAGGCAGTGTCCGTGTCAGCCTGCGTACGCAGAAAGAAAAAGAAAGAAAGAAAACCATTTGGCAGTCTGTGGATTCTTTCTGGTAGCTAATAGTAATATCGTTTGTCAGCAGGTTCTGCAGCTGCACAAGCGTTTACTGCTTGGTGGCACAAGTGTCAGAGGTCGACAGTTCAGTGGGGCTGTTCTCGTTGGTGAATTGTAATGTAATTTGTCAGTGAGTTCAGCAGTTGTACAGGCTGTTACCGCCGATTGACCGTAAGTTTCCGAGTTCTGCAGCTCGGTGGGGCCCTTTCTGTTGACTAAGGGCAAGATCGTTTGTCTGTAAGTTATGCAATTGTACAGGATTTTTTTTTTATCTGCGCACTAGCATCACATGTCACAGTCATGCAGTTCTGTGGGGTTTTGTGTTGACTAACATCAGTCACCGTGACTTGCGAGCCCGCTGACCAGCAAGTTTGGCTGTCGTTCAGTGATCAGTCGTGTGTGTGTGTTTGTGTGGGGTGTGTGTGTGGGGGGGGGGGGGGGGGGGGGGGGGGGGGGGCAGGGGGGGGGGGGGTGCGTGTGTGTGACAAATCTAGTGGTCAGCGCACTGACCATCAAGTTTGTCCGTCGCCCAGTGACATTGATGTTTCAGTGTGTGTGTGTGTGTGTGTGTGTGTGTGTGTGTGTGTGTGTGTGTGTGAAAGGCTCGGTGATCAGTGCACTCACAAACAAGACTCTCTAATGTCCGGTGACGATGTTTCATTGCGTGTGTAACAGGCAAAATGATCGATGATCTAACTGACCAGCAAGATTCACTGTTGACCAGTGACGTTGATGTTTCATTGTGTGTGTTACAGGCAAAGTGATCGATGAACTAACTGACTAGCAAGATTCACTGTTGTCCAGTGACGTTGATGTTTCATTGTGTGTGTAACAGGCGAAAGTGCTCGATGAACTGACCAGCAAGATTCACTGTGTTGTCCAGTGACGTTGATGTTTCATTGTGTGTGTGTAACAGGCCCAGTGGTCAGCGCGCTGACCAACAAGTTCGGCTGTCGTCCAGTGACAGTGGCGGGCAGTGTGGTGGCCGGAGTGGCCTTCCTCCTCAGCACCATGGCGCCCTCTGTCGACATCCTCATTCTGACATACGGCATAATGGGCGGTAAGTACCACGTGCTTGGACCTCAGATGATGTCATGGACACAACGCATGACCTCCCCCCCCCCACTCCCTCCCCCCACTACTCCTCCGCCATCCCGCCAGGCTCTTTCCCTCTCCTGTTTCTCTACCTCCCCAACCCCCCCTTTGTCCTCAGATGACGTCACGTGTTCCTTATGACGTGACGTTCTAGGTAAACTCTCTGACGTCAACTGACGACGTGTGTCCTTGTGGAGTATTCTTTCGCGTGTGATGAGCTCGAGCGTAGTTTTGAAGTCCCATGTCTGCAGTATGCATGGCCAAATTCGATGTGGATTTATTGTAATTTAACATGGTGATGATATATCGGCACAATGCTCAGCGATGAAGGATAGTATCGCAAGAAGCATCAGTTTTGAAAGGATTATGGTATTTTTTTTCCACAGCTGTCTGTAATTAACAAAACCATCACGTATAGCATAGATTTGTAATCCATAAAATACTACAAAAATACATTCACACATGTTATTCCGCATACCTACCTTCACACCTACATTAACATATAAAATACAAATTTATACAGGTATATTAGCCCCCCCCCTCCTTTCCCATACACACACAGAGAGACAGAGAGAGAAAGAGAGAGAGAGAGAGAGAGTAAACGCTGACACACAGATCAACAACTAAACACAGATACGCAACGTCCGTCCACCCCCCCCCCCCCCCCCCCCCCCCCCCCCCCCTCCCCTTATAAATGTCCTTGCCTGAGCTGGAGATGCCGCTTTGCACTTCGCTTCTTGTCCAGCTTTTCGTTTGGTACAGGCCGGCCGAGAACATCGCTTGCAGGCTTGTGTTTGGTTGGTTGGTTGGTTGGTTGGTTTTTTAATAAAGATCTCAACAAACAACGTAGCAACGCTAAAACTCCTTCGTGATTTCAGTAGTGCGGGATAAGTGGCAGCTTCCCTATTCTTCTGTTGACATCGTGGATTGGTTGTGTCCCCTGTCCACCCCCACCCCCTTCTTCTCACGCCCTGCTCTCCCACCCCCCCCCCCCCCCCCCCCCCCCCTGGTCTTTTCCCCTTTACATTTCGCTCTCCCGGTGTCCCCCACGCGAGAATCCAAATGTGCAGGTGGAGCTACCCCGCTCCCCCCCCCCCCCCCCCCCCCCCCTTCAGACATGATCTCTTTCTGCTGTGTTTTCTCTCCGCCAAGGATCCAAGTGTAAATTGATTAGAAAAAACACTTTAATGTTCTATCAAAGGCAAACGTACAAGCTGGATCCTTTACTGTTCAATAAACAAATTTGGTCTTGATATTTATCAGAAAGTAGCTTTTTTTTTTAAGGGAAGTGTGTGTGTTTTTTGTTTTTTTTTAATTTGTGCGCGTGTATGTATGTGTGTGTGTGTTCAGGGTTCGGGCTAGGCATGATCTACCTGCCCTCTATCGTCAGCGTGGGGTACTACTTTGAGAAGAGAGAGAGCGCTGGCCACTGGCATTGCCGTCCTGCGGCTCTGGCATCGGTACCTTCATCTTCGCCCCCCCTGTCCGAGTTCCTGTTTCCTCGCAGGTCAGTGTCTGTCGGTTTTCCACCAGTGTCCCCTTTGATATACCAATGTCATTGTTATTATTGGTAATGATCAATATTGCCATCATCTTCGCCACCTGTCCGAATTCCTCTTGCTGGCCAGTGACTGCCGGCGTCCCTTCCCGAGTTGCCTTTAGAGTACATCCGCGTTGTGATTGTCACTGCTATTGATCACCACCATCCTCTCTGTCGGTACTTAGTTCGAACATTATTCATTCGAAAGTACACATTTTTTTGTGAGTAAATATCAAGACAGAGCAAGAGCAAGCTGATTGACCATTTGCTTTTGCGTGCCCGTTCGTGTTTCTTTGTTGCGAACGTATTTACCCCCCCCCCCCCCCACCACCCCCACCCCTACCTCCATCTTATTCTGTGCTATGCAACATCTGACGGCTAGGGGAATGAGACGTAAACGCTGTCCAAAATGAACGCAATCGGCCCATTTTGCTTTGTCTGTCCGTCATCATTCAAAAAAAAATTGCCACAAGATTCAGTGAAGTTCTACCCGAATCCGTTTCCTGTCCATTGCCGTAATTATCTCAAAAACTATCACAGATAATCGAAATGGGTGTGCAGATAATCCAAATGGGTGTACAGATAAACCAAATGGGTTTGGACATGAATGAATCGTCATTGTCTGAGCTGCACAACAGTGGTAGTTGCAGATTTTTTTTTTTTTGCACGATTTGGTGTCGTGCGGTAAACTGCAGGAATACGCCCCTCAGTCCGCACTGAAGTTTATGGGGCTGACTGGATCCCAGTTACAACTTGATGTTGATCTCTAATATGACTTTAAACTTTGAACGCAGCTTGCCCCGCCCACCCCGCCCCACATCGCACACACACACTCTTTTCTCTATCTATCTCTCTCTGTCTGTCTGTCTGTCTGTCTCTCTCTCTCTCTCTCTCTCTCTCTCTCTCTCTCTCTCTCTTTTTTTTGTCTTTCTCTCTACTCTCTCTTTGTGTCTGTCTGTCTGTCCCTGTGTCTCTGTCTGTCTGTCTACCTATCTCCCCCTCCCGCCCTTTCCCTCCCTTTTCTCTTTCTTTCTTTCTTTCTTTCTTCCCCTTCTTTTCTCTGTCTCGCTTTCCCTCTCTCTCTGTCTGTCTCTCGCTATGTGTGTCTCTATGTGTCGGTCTCTCTCTCTCTCGTCATGTCTGTCTTCCCCCTTTCCCCCTCCCCTTCCCCTCCCCCACCCCTTCGCTCTCTCTCTCTCTTTCTCTCACGTGTACGTCATACAACACTGGTTCCAGGAGCTGGACTGGAAGAACGCCCTGATGCTGATCTCTGGCATCACGCTGAACGCCGCGGT
>JADBJO010008058.1:67500-70000 GCA_016801955.1 Conus betulinus | reverse complement strand
TGTACGAAGAGGGAGAGGGGGGGAGTAGTAGGGGTTGGCAGATTTAAGACCTACGCACGTAATTACATAATAACAACACGGAAGGGGGTGGGGGTGGGGTGGAGAATGAGGAGAATGGGAAGGGGTGGGGGTGTAGACAGACTCTTGTATCTTGTGTCTGAAATTCCCAGATGAACAATCAGCAGCAGTGTTGTTCCTGTGTCTGTCTCTAAAATTCCCAAATAATGATAATAATGATTATTTATGGCGCTTAATCTTACACCATAGGTCCTTAAGCGCTTACAAATACATAAAAGATTAAAGAAAACATAAATGAAACCAATAAGGTGAATAATGCATAAGTACCATGCATCTGCAAACAAGGGTGCATGCATATTGACACATACCCACGCACACATACACACACAAATGAAGAATCAACAGCAATATTGTTCCTGTGTCGGTCTCTTAAATACCCAAATGAACAAGCAGCAGCAGTGTTGCTCAAGTGGCTGTCTCTAAAATGCCGCAATGAACAACCAGCAGCCGTATATTGTTCCTGCGTCTGTCTCTGAAATACGACAGTGAACACTCAGCAGCAATATTGTGCCCATGTTTGTCTCTGAAAACGACAGTGAACACTCAACAGTAATATTTTGCCCATGTCTGTTTCTGAAATACGACAGTGAACACTCAGCAGCAATATTGTGCCCATGTCTGTCTCTGAAATACGACAGTGAACACTCAGCAGCAGTATTGTGTCTATGTCTGTTTCTGAAATACGACAGTGAACACTCAGCAGCAATATTGTGCCCATGTTTCTGAAATACGACAGTGAACACTCAGCAGCAATATTGTGCTCATGTCTGTTTCTGAAATACGACAGTGAACACTCAGCAGCAATACTGTGCCTCTGTCTGTCTCCGAAACACAACAGTGAACACTCAGCAGCAATACTGTGCCCATGTCTGTCTCCGAAACACAACAGTGAACACTCAGCAGCAATACTGTGCCCATGTCTGTCTCCGAAACACAACAGTGAACACTCAGCAGCAATACTGTGCCCATGTCTGTCTCCGAAACACAACAGTGAACACTCAGCAGCAATACTGTGTGCCCATGTCTGTCTCCGAAACACAACAGTGAACACTCAGCAGCAATACTGTGCCCATGTCTGTCTCCGAACACAACAGTGAACACTCAGCAGCAATACTGTGCCCATGTCTGTCTCCGAAACACAACAGTGAACACTCAGCAGCAATACTGTGCCCATGTCTGTTTCCGAAACACAACAGTGAACACTCAGCAGCAATACTGTGCCCATGTCTGTTTCTGAAACACAACAGTGAACACTCAGCAGCAATACTGTGCCCATGTCTGTTTCTGAAGTGCCGTGGTGAACAACCAGCGGAAGTATCGTGCCGACGTCTGTCCCCGAAATACCGGTAATGAACAGTCACACAGCGGCAACGTGGTTCACGTGTCTGTCGCTGCGGATTCACATCGTATGGATAAACCAAAAAAAACTTTCTGACGTAGCGCATACTACTGCACTCCTGTATGACTGGTCAACTCAGATGCTCTCTGTCCAGGGACACATACGTTCCAGAGCCAATGGCACGATGAGTTCTGTCGGCATAGCCAGCCACTGAGAAAGAGAGAGGGGTTGGGGAAAGATCGGAGGGGGAAGTGGGAAAGGAGACAGGGGGAGAGGACGGTCTCCAGAAGGCAGAGAGACACACGGACAGAGAATGGAAAGCAGAAACAGATAGACCAACAGACAGACAGACAGACAGACAGACAGAGGAGTGTACGGTACGGTTAGAGCTCAGTGTGAATAGCGCAAGGTGAGAGAAGAGTTGTTTAACCTTTGCCGACGGTTGAAGAGTGCTGTTAGTACTGTAACATACCCCCCCCCCCTCCCCCTCATTTCAAATTGGGCAGGATCTTTTGACAAGACGTGTGACAGTTTGAAGTCACCTCCCTTACAACAGGCGTTTGTGAGCGGCTGCGATACAAACTGAAACAAAAATAACAACAGATTAGCAGTTTTGTACAACCTTAGCTTTTCCCACGCTCTTTGTTCTTAAGGTGGTGTGTGTTTCAGCTTTAAATAACATGCTGTTTTGGGGGCTCTTAGCGTAAAATACACCAGTTTCTCCGTTCAGTCTTCCAGGATGCTTCTCTGTGTCTGTCCAGGTCCCGGACAGGAAGACGACGATGGTGAACTTGGGCAGTGAGAAGAACATCTGGCGGCTTAAGTCGGTGAAGACCCCCGGTGGTCGGCCAGTCGCTGCTGCTGTCGCTCAGCGTGTCCAAGAAGGACCTGGCCCGGCCCCTGTACCGCAAGGACATCTTCTACAGCGGCAGCGTGCACAACCTGCCCCTCTTCCGCTCCCAACCCGACATGAAGAGCTACATCACCAGCATCACCACCATCCCCGGAGAGAGGCGGCCATCATGGCTGGCGGGGAGGCCAAGGTGTGTGTGGTGTGTGTGTGTGTGTGTGTGTGTGTGTGGG
>JADBJO010008058.1:52500-55000 GCA_016801955.1 Conus betulinus | reverse complement strand
AGCATTTAGTAAACTTTCACCTTTGGAAAAAGAAAAGAAAAGAAAAGGAAAAAAAAAAAAAAAATATATATATATATATATATATAATATATGGACATTATTTTTGTGTTAACATAGTATTGTTTACAACTGCTTAAACTGTTTTCATTTGTGTGCCATGATTTTTTTGGTAAAGAATAATGAACATGAAGTCATATTCTGCAGAGTGGGATAATCAGTGTATTCAGTTATCATGCTTTTTCCATAGACTGTAAACAAATGTTACGTGTCCTTCGTGTAAGAACGTTTCTGTCGGCGCACATCGTTTCTCTGTCTCAAAGTTTGCGCATGTAATGATAATAACAATAATAATGACAATAATAATAACAATGACAATAGTAATGGATAGTAATGGATATTTATGGCGCTTCATTTATACATAGCTCGTATTGTTGACAAAAAAGTTCTTCCCTTGAGCGCGGGCGTATTTGAATTCTTGCATACCTGCTCGATCGTTTGTAGTACTAACGTGTTTGAAAGTACTAAGTTTGAAAGTACTAACGTGGATGATCAATTAAGTGTGGAGGTTTTTTTTTTCTTACTTCTCTTTCTTTCTTTTTTTTTTTTTTTTTTTTTTTTTTTTGATAAGTGTCTAATGTCATTAATAAGACATTAATAAACCACTGAACTGAACTGATCGCTTGTGTGTGTGTGCTAGAAATTTTGCATTAAAAAAAAAATTGTAGATTTTTGCCAGCAGCAGAACCGTGATAACGAAAATCGCGTGCAGCTAGTTTGAAGGATCTGCACATGTCTCTCCGGTCTTCTTCTTCACGCTTGCGTCACAAAGTTGGGGACCAACAGCTGGATAGTAGGTTGAGGAAGGATGACTGGGGACATGGCGTCTTGTTAGGGGGCACGTGCCGAT
This sequence comes from Conus betulinus, assembly GCA_016801955.1. Taxonomy (NCBI): domain Eukaryota; kingdom Metazoa; phylum Mollusca; class Gastropoda; order Neogastropoda; family Conidae; genus Conus; species Conus betulinus. The sequence goes on along the minus strand of JADBJO010008058.1, from coordinate 54,093 downwards.
CCGGGACGTCACGGAGAGTGTTGAGGAAAATGCTCCGTGGAAAGTGGGGGGGGGGGGGGGGGGGGGGGGGGGGGGGGGGGGACTAAGACTGAAGTCTGGCTAGCAGGTCCTCACGAAAGAGTCTAGGCCCACAGAGGCGATGTTCCTGGTCTCCAAATCTCTCGCGGGAACCAGAAATATAGATGAATTTAAGTGACCCAGGAACAGGTTTTGATCTGATGTTTTGGGTGAGGCTGGTTGAAAGGGAACCTGCGAGGGTTTTGGTAGGATTTAACAACCTAGTAAAGGGCGTGACCAGATCTACGGGTCGGTGCGTCAATAGACAGACTGAGACTGAAAGACTCGAACTGCTCACCAAACAGACAGTGTAACTGTTGCAAGGATTGTCCAAGTGAAAGCCACCGACCGCGACTGGGCAGCCTTTCAGAGAGTTGATGCATTCCGACCGCGACTGGGCAGCCTTTCAGAGAGTTGATGCATTCCGACCGCGACTGGGCAGCCTTTCAGAGAGTTTGATGCATTCCGACCGCGACTGAGGAGCCTTCAGAGAGTTGATGCATTCCGACCGCGACTGGGCAGCCTTTCAGAGAGTTGATGCATTCCGACCGCGACTGGGGAGCCTTTCAGAGAGTTGATGCATTCCGACCGCGACTGAGGAGCCTTTCAGAGAGTTGATGCATTCCGACCGCGACTGAGGAGCCTTTCAGAGAGTTGATGTATTCCAAGAGATCAGGAAATTCATCAAGGAAAAAGCGAATTTCTCATGTTTATCGTTGTTAATCAAATATGGAATAACGTTTGAGGTACTGACGCTGCGGTCTATTGCCGTGCTAAGAAAGAGCGTTGAAAGCGGACACGGTGGTGATCAGAGAGAAAAAAACTGCTTTTGACGTTACAGGAGCGATTTGGGCCACCACGTGAAGACGGCGGGAAAGCTTACAGTCACGTTTCTAGGCAGTGCCTAACCCTTAGTCTTGGCCTCGTCGTCACTGTGAAGGAAATTGTGACCCCTGTGTCGCACAGTATTGCAGCACTGCTATCAGAGAGACAAAGAACACTGAACAAAAAACTTAACAAAGAACAAAGTGACTGCCACTAGTTTTCTTTCTTCTCAACAGACTGGGTGTTCATTCATTCATTCATTCATTTTCAATGTCCTGTTTGTTCGTGTCTTGCCTGAAGAAGACCTAAGAGGTCGAAACGCGTCGTTTTGTGTCTTGTGACTCGTTTGTCCACGTTTCTCTTGGCGGTTCGCTTAACATTTATTTAAGATGAATTAATTACAGTCAATTTTTTTTTTAATATATATACAGCTCTTTCTCTCTCTCTCTCTCTCTCTCTCTCTCTCTCTCTCTCTCTCTCTCTCTCTCTCTCTCATTGACACAATACACCAGTAGCTGACTGAAGATGAATCGGTGCAGAGAAGTGTAGAAAACTTGTGATGGACAACTTCCATCAGATTTGCTTGGAATAGCTCGTGCGTGCTTGACTTCTGTGCAATGTATTTATGCATGCTTGATTGAATTCTGCTTGTTGTAACTGAGAAATGTGCGCAGATTCATGCTCGTCTTCGCCATGTTCTTTGCACGAGTG
>JADBJO010008058.1:35000-47500 GCA_016801955.1 Conus betulinus | reverse complement strand
AAAGTCTTTAAAGAGTCCGTGTTACGCAGAGAAGAAGGGCAGACCATTCCACAGAGCAGGTGCCAGGTAAGAGAAAGATCGTTGGTCTGAAGTTTTCAGGCGAGCAGAGGGAAGCGCAGAAACAGACGAGAATCGGTGGATGAGCGTAAGTTGCGAGACGGAACATAGAGATGAAGGAGGTCAGAGGGGTAGGAGGGAGCCAGATTATTCAGTGATTTGAAAACCAGAAGGAGAACTTTAAAGTGCATTCGAGACTGAATAGGGAACCAATGTAAGGATGACAGAAGACCTATGTAAGAATCTTGTTTGTAGATTTTAGTAGTGCTTTTAACACCACGCAAGTTCCACACTCTACTTAACAGACCTTGATCTTTCTGCAAAAAGAGGGGGGGGGGGGGGGGGGGGGGGGGGGTCATTAAGTAGGTCAGAAATTTTCTTGAAAACCGACCCCAGAGAGTATCAATAAATGGTTGTTTGTCAGAGGAAATTGTCATAAACACAGGTGTTCCTCAAGGATGTGTTCTATCTCCTTTGTCATTTTCAATTTACACAAATGGAATGAAAATCCAGGGTGCACTTCTGAACCTGTTTAAGTATGCTGATGATGTGGCTCTTGTGAGTCTTTTGTTTAAAGAAGGCTCTATATTAATGAGCAAGCATACTTCAGTCACATCTTAGAATTACAGGATTGGTGCTCTTCCAGCTTCATGCAACTTAATTGTGGTAAGACCAAAGAACTTGTATTAAACTTTTCCACATCAGTTAGTTAGTTTCAACCAGTTGTGATAAATGGACAGACAATAGAAACTGTTGATAGTATCAAATATCTTGGTATACACATTGACCATAAGCTGTCTTTTAGTCAACATTCTGACAGTATCTTCAAAAAAGCAAATCAAAGGTTGTTTCTATTGAGAAAAAATACGTAGTTTTAATGTCAGTCAGCATGTACTAGAAAAGGTATATGTAAGTTTAATACAAAGTCTAATGTCATTCAACATTACTGTCTGGTTTGGAAATCTTTCAGAGAAAGATCGGGCAAAGCTCGCCAGAATTGTCAATCAGGCAAGTAAGGTTATAGGGAAAAAGACAATCTGCTCTCAGAGAAGTCTATACTGCTTTCTGTAATCAGAAAATCAGTGAATGTTACCTCTGATCCCTCACACCCACTCCACTGCCACTTTGAAAAACATTCCATCAGGAAGACGCTACAAAATGCCCAGAGCACAGCAGAATGTCTTCAAGAGGTCCTTTATACCAAGTGCCATTAGCATTTTAAACTCTAAAGCCTGTGATTGACTGCCATGACCCTTGTCTCTCAGACATGAACAATTCAGTTTGCAATATTATGCTTTTACTGTGACTATGACTCTGTGTGTGTGTGTGCGTGTGTGTGTGTGTGTGTGTGTGTGTGTGTGTGTGTGTGTGTGTGGGCAAATGTGTATGGGGGGTGGGGGGGGGGGGGGGGGGGGGGCATGCATGTGTGTATGTTTTAGTGTTTGGCATTGGTGCGGGTGAGTTTGTGTTTTTATGTTTTTTTTTATAATCAACGTAATGTTCTGTGTCTTATGGATTTAAAGTTTTAATGTGTGTATTTCATGTGTATGTGTGTGTGTGGGAGGTGGGGGGTATGTGTGGTGTTGATATATATATATATATATATATATATATATATATATATATATATATATATATATTTATATATATAACGATTTTTATGTAACGATTTTTTAATGTCTTTTGTACTTGTGAAATGATGTGGAGCAGAAGAAAAAAAAATTTCCAATGGACAATAAAGTTGATTGAATTGATTGAATTGAATTGAATTGGTGATATGTGATCAGATAGAGGAGCGGGAGATCAGACGGGCGGCATAGTTTTGAACTTTTTGAAGTTTAGAGATGAGCCCCGAGGGACAACCGGCAAGGAGGGAGTTACAACAGTCGAGCCGAAACAGAACAAAAGCACAGATTAGAGTCTTCAGGGCATTTTGAGTGAGAAAGCGGCAAACTGAGCTGATTCTACGAATTTCAAAGTAGCAGGACTTGCACACATTAGAGATATGTTGTTTGAAAGAAAGTTTGGTCGAGTGTAACGCCGAGGTTACGAACAGACGCTGACAGATTTATCTCGTTTCCATCAACATTTATAGAACAAGGGAGAGAGTGAGTTCTGATAGTGCGTTTCGAAGCAATGAGGATTATTTCAGTTTTGTCTGCATTAAGTTGTAGTTTGTAATTGTGCATCCATGATTTAACATCGGAAATGCATGCTTGAGAGAAGAGGAGATTATTTCATGAAGCTGACTGAGATGGCCAGAGATATACAGCTGGTGGTCATCTGAAAAGCTATGGTGAAGGAGAGAGTGTTGGCTGATAATGGCCGAGAGAGGCTGGGTGTGTAGCACAAACAAAACCGGTCCCAGGACAGATCCCTGAGGGACACCAAACTGAAGTGCTCTTGCTGGAGACTTAACATCTGTGGAAATGAATGATCAGTGCCAGCAGGTTGGGCTTCAGCCGACTCTCCCCTGACAGACATCTGTGCCGTATATATAAGAGCATATTGCAAAGAGTTCAGAGCTTGGTTTCTTATAAAGGATAAGATTAAGATTAAAATTATAGTCCCGTCAACAGCAGAGGTTATCTCAGGATAGGCGCTATATATATATATATATATATATATATATATATAGAGAGAGAGAGAGAGAGAGAGAGAGAGAGAGAGACACAACAAGCCTTTTGCACAAAAAATAAGTTTTCGGTCTCTGACCATCTTCAGCGAGGTAATCAGTGTAACTACGTCAAAGTATTACGTCAATAACGTGACGCAAAATGTTGTGATGTCATGATTGACGTAATTTTCAGTCCTAGCTTTTTTTGTGTGTGTTTCCTCTTTTACTATACATAATTATATCCTCCCACCCCCAGCCTCACGGTCACATGCGTGCATGTATGAACATACACACGTATGACCACACATTCTCGCAAGGGGGGGGGGGGGGGGGGGGGGGGGGGGGAGTGTGAGTCACTACAAAAGGCACTCTCTCATTTTTGGCTTGTGGTTTGTACTGCAGGCATTCAGAACGGGTCGAGCTTCCTGCCTTTTTTTTTTTTTTTTTTTTTTTTTTTTTTTTTTTTTTTTTTTTTGTTGATGATGGATGCTTTGTGTCCTCTGCTCTGTAAGTTGCTGTTCTAGTTCATCACACCGCATTTCATACGCCTCTTGAGATGAGCACAGGCGGTGTAGTCGGAGGAACAGGCTGTAAGGCATGTTTCCAATGGTGGTGTCTCGGATGGCACAGGACTGGCGATGAAGATACGCATGAGAATCACTTGTTTTGGTCGATAGATCCGTGCGGAGGATTCCGTTTTGAAGAGAAATGAGAATATCCGGAAAGGAAAGGAACTTGTCTGTCAGAGGAAGAGACAGTGAATTTGATGGTAGGGTGAAGGCCGTTGATGTATTTGATGAAGGTGTCTAGGTCTTCTTGGCTATGTCTCTACAGAATGAAGATGTCGTCAGTGTATCTTTTCCAGAGATCATTGGAAATGTGAACAGGATTGCTGGCCAACACAGCTGCTCCTCTAGCCACCCCATGAAGAGGTTAGCTGTACTTGGTGCCTTGGGGGTGCCCATAGCAGTCCCTAAAGCCTGTTATGGGTGGAGTCTTCAAAACAGAAGTAGTTGTTCTTCAGGACGTGATCGGAGATCCTGATGATGTCTTTTGTTGGCGGGAACTTTACCTTCCTTTCCGCGTCAAGGAAGAATCTCATGATTCCGGTCTGGGATGATCTTCAACGTGCGCATAGAATCCTTGATGTGACTTGACAGCCCATGCACATGATCTTGTAGCCAAAAAGTGCACCAACGTGGATACGTTCTCAGTAGGCCCATTGGTGCCTGATACAATGGGGCGTCCTGGTGGTTTAGTCCGACTCTTGTGAATTTTGGGGCGGGGGTAGAACCTGTGCGTGGTGACTTTGTTTGCTTCTACTTTGGCCCAGTTGTAAGTGTTTTGTCGATATGGCCTTTGATTTACAACTCTCTCTCTCTCTCTCTCTGTATATATATATATATATATATATATTGAATTATAAAACAAAGCTTGCTCTTATGTCTCAGATTGTAGAAATAAGGGGGTGGTAAGCCTTCATATCTGCAGTGGTAGATGATTCTGCCTAACTGACAGTATGTGCTTGAGTGGGTGAATGGGGAATAAATAAATGCTTCTCAAAATGAACCTTCAGCAAGCGTATAGTCTCCAAAGAGGGAGACCATCTCCAATGGGGACAAAGCTCACTAACATATAACTCCTGGTCAGATACCGGTATTTCGAAACCTGATTGTTTCTCCTCAGTGACCGCGGAAAGTGGTAATTTGACTCCTCTGCCTTTTTGGTTTTAAGAAGAATGCTATACCAGAAAAAAAGGCTGGTGTGCAATACCATAGTATGTTTGTTGAGTTTTCAAAAAACTAACTAAAGGTGCCACCTAAGAAGCAAAAGAAAATCATGAAAGAGCAAAACAAGCTACATTTTCTTGTGAAAAGTAGAAAATATAAAAAGATAACCTCTTAAGACACAAGTGCTGAGGGCCAGTTCTTGGAATGAATCCGCAAGGATATATATATATATACACTCTCGGTAATGACAACACTAATTACAACAACCATAGTAATGATAATAACACTAATGATAATAATAAGAAGAACAATAACACTACTACTGCTGCTGCTGCTACTACTACTACTACGACTACTACTACTACTATAAAGAATAATTCATAATAACCATCATAAAATTAATGGTGATAATCATCATGATGGTGATTGCCACCATGATAATAATAATGACAGCACTACTACTACTACTTCTACTTCTACTACTACTACTGAATGAGTGAATGAATTGTGATAACAATCATCATAATAGTAATGGTGATAATCATGATGATGATGATGACGACGACGACGACAACAACAACAACAGCAACACAACAGCACCAGCAACAACAACAACAACAACAACAACCATGGCTGTAATCACAACAATCACGGACATGAACCGGTCGTGTACACAAAACTCCTCTCCCTTTCTTGGATAGATGGGGATTTTAATCCTTGTCTGTTTGTACAGGGAGTGTCAGCAGGAGTATCAGCCTGCGAATGCAGAAAGAAAGAAAAAAAAAACCAGATAATAGACACAATATGAACGGTCCTGACTGACCAACCCTCAGTCTGCAGATGAATCCAGTACAGTAAAATCACTACAAGCTTGAAACACTGGGGAATTCTTCCTCTTTCACACTATGCCTCATTCTGCATGGCAATGCCACATCCGATAAGCCAGCCAGAGGTGGTCGTGCACTTCTGATTGAATCAGGGCTTCCACCCATAATACTTTACTACTTCGTTTGCCGAATTATAGAGATTATTTCTTTGTGGGGGGGGGGGGGGGGGGGGGGGGGCTTAGTTGGTAGAGTACCGGACTCATGATCCTGGGGTACAGGAGGATTTTTCCCTCGGAGTTAAAATTGGTTCTGACTCCATTCCCTATACAGTCCTTCGAATGAGACTATAAACCGAGGTTCCGTGTGTGAACGCACGCACAGCATCTTGCACACACGTAAAATCCCATCATCAACTTTTCGGAAGAGAAGGCCAGTTTATCCGTTGGTATGGATGACACGTTATACGTAGCATGCACCTTCCCCGAAGATGGAGTATGGCTGCGTTAACGGCGGGATAAAAAACGGTCAGACTCACAAAACTCCACTGCCTGTCTATACAGGCAGTGTCCACAGGAGTATGAGCCTGCGTACACAGAGAAAGAAAGAAAGAAAGAAAGAAAAAAAAGAAAATTTCTTGATCAAGGTGACAACTGTTGCATTTTATTGTTATTTACTCATTTTACAAAACAGCATCTGAATAGCAGGCCATTTTAATAAAGGATGTGTAGGTAAACGGGAGAGGGGGCATGTGTTAGATGCGTGAGGTTTGTTCTTTAATGGCCGCCTTTGCAAAAAAAAAAAAAAAAAAAAAAAAAAAAAGAAAAAAAAAAAAAAAAAATTCGTTTTGGCACGTATAGCGTTTGGTAGACAATCTTGGGGTCGATGTCCCAAGTTTAAAATTCGCTGCGTCCCTTGCTCTCTCGCTCATGCACGCAGACCAGCTCTGACTACTGTGGCGATGATGGCTCCTGCTCATCTTTACAAATGTTGGTAAGTTTGGAAGAAAAATGTTTATGCACTTGCTACATAGTTACTCATTGCTTGGAGGGGGGGGGGGGTGTGTGTGAAAGTGGGTTCTTTTTCTGTCTGCAGGCGCGGGGGGTGGGGGGAGGGGGAGGGGGAGGGGGGTTCTTTTTCTGTCTTCAGGCGTAGGCAAAAAACTTCTTTTCTTCACTGATTTTGTCTTGGAATTGACTAATGTTTCTACTTCTACCAAATTTCTGTTTGGATTTCTGAGGGTTTTTTTTCCCGTTCGTTTGTGTGTGTGTGTGTGTGTGTGTGTGTGTGTGTGTGTGTGTGTGTGTGTGTGTGTGTGTTTTTTCTCCCTTTTTCTTGGGGGGGAGGGGGGGGGGGGGGGGTGTTAGGGAATGGTGGTGGAGGGTTTTTTTTTGCTGTTTCATATTCATATCAAAAATAGTCTTGAGAATAATTGATATTGTGTATTTACATGACGTAACAAACATTGAATAACTGGTCAATATTGATTGTCTACATTATACAACCGATATAATCCAACTACAGGACACGAATGTTGTAAATTACCTCTACATTACGGCGTATTTCATACTTATTTCACAAATATGAAGTATTGATGCAAAACGATCAATGTTATCACAACGTATGATGAATACTGATTATGAATATGGGCCAGTGGTTATACTAAACATCTATACAATAAAACGAGTATCAATTATCTAGTAACTGCTTGATCTTTAGTTTAATTAATCTTAACATTAAGTGCCAGAAACACAGGAACACTGACAAAAACTCCCCTTTTGTCACACGAACTGCTCTATGCTTAACCCACCTCCCTTCGGGTGTTATTTTTTTTCTTCTTTGCCTTAACTAGGCTGACCCTGGAGAAAGGTCCAGTGACGGTGAGGAAAGACCCACTGACCACAGGGAAAGTCCTGTTCACAGTGGGAAAGACTACAACTTTGGATTCTCTCTTGAGGGCACGTAAGACCCGTATGGCGAAAGCTTGGCTGTGTCTGGAGTGGCACTGTCTTCATCTGTCCTTGGGCAGGGGGTGGTTGGGTCTGTGGGGTGTGCTCGACAGCTGGAGGGTGGTGTTTTTCGCCGGTGGGCTCTGCATTCATGAAACACGGGCTGTACACCCATGGGGATGCTACTTTAAGGCTGTTATGAGTTGCATCCTGTAGTCTGATTTACCTCTGTTCAGGAGCAGATCTTATCTTACATAAATGCAAAGGCCGCAATAAGTCTGCAAACAGAACAGCGAATCCTATTTAACATATACATATTACAAAATCAGCACAACATTGTGTCTACACTGTCAGTATCACACATTAACCCTACTATTTTGAAGCGTTGTCCTTTTTTTTTTTCTAAATCATAGAGAAGAGAGAGAGAGAGAGAGAGAGAGAGAGACAGACACAGACAGACAGACAGACACCACCAAAAAACAACCCCTCGATTCCTAAAGTTTTCTACACATAAGCATAGGAAACGACATCAGCAGTACAAAGAGGGGAGAGGGGAGGGGGACAAAGGGTGGTCACTCTTCTTTACCATCCCAGCAACCAAATTTATGATACAGAGCACTCGCAACGTGACAGTTCCATAAAATACAGAATTCCCGTCTCGCACTGGGTCAACATAGCCCATTCAAGGGGCTTTGTCGCCTCCCCCCCCCCCCTTCCCCCACCCGCCCCCCGCCACACACCCCAGGAGAAAAGAGAGAGAGAGAGAGAGAGAGAGAGTCAAGTCAAGTCAAGTCAAGTCAAGTAAACTTTATTATCTCAATTTGAGAAATTAATTTGTGGTCACACACATTCACAGCAAATAAACAATAATTTAGCCACATTACCCATTTTCTCACATATGACATACATTCATATAGAGGAATTTGGATTTCAATTAAACATCTTCTCGGTTCATGAAATCAATGGACAGGGGAATAAAACTTTGAGAGAGAGAGACAGAGAGAGAGAGACAGAGAGAGAGAGAGAGAGAGAGAGAGAGACGAACGACACACGAACGAACGAAAGAAGGGGGGTAGGAAGGAAGAAAGGAAAGAAAGAAACAAGAAAAGAAAAAAAAAAAAAAATCAAGACATCGGACAGTTTTCGTCTCACCATGGTTGTAACGTGTGCTAATCGTTTTCTATTGAGGTAGAAACCGAAAAGCAATACAGTTACCTTTCCAAATCTTTAATTGGAGGTGGGGGTGGGAATCTATCTAGAAGTGTACAACTGCATCAAATATCCAGCACAGACAACGTAGGTTTTGAGAATTCAGGGTGTGAAACGGAAATCCTGCCTCAGGTCTTAAAGGGTCATGAGTCTATCAAAAATGAGGGAAAAAAAAAAATGACTTACAGGGCCAAGGGGAATAGAAAAGACATATGCACATCACCAACAGCTGAACATTGACGATTACAGGGCTGGTGTGTTGTCGAATGATAGATCAGCCGTTGTCTTATCTCTTCCAAATTGAAAAGCGACACCAGCAAAAAAAAAGCACACACAAAACGAGGCAAGAAATCCCATCATGCAAACAACCATGTCACAAGTTCTCGGGTCCGTGCCCTCACACTCACACACACGCACTCACACGCACGCACAACCACTTCTCCGCCGATTCAGTTCCATTTCCATAGAGAATACGTAACTTCTTTTATTAATTAAAAAAAAAAAAACCTACCTGATCGTGCCTGCCCTTCTGAAAACGAAAGCAAAGCACATGAAAGTGCACACTCTACCAAAGAGTTACGTTCGTGTTGAACAACGTGTAAGTTTTACAATTATGAACACTGTTTTATGATGATTCCAGTGTATTGTCTTCAACAGTACTTCGAAAACACACTTCAGTTTCCCTTCATCTGTAACATCAAGTAGCGAACACTTGGTGTTTCTCACTTAAAAGTCTGAGCGAAGACGATTGTTTCCTTTTTTTTAAAAGGTAAGTAGCAACCTAGTTTGGTTTGCCTCATTGTCCATTTCATTAACTTTTATTTGTTGATCTTACACTTTGCAGTGAAGCCTGAAGTGAACAGCCTCATTCCAGAATTTCCTAAACTGTCGGGGAGAGGGAAGAGTGTGGTGTCACGCACACCTGCACACGCATTAAAAACCCGTTGCAAAGAAAAAACTTAGGGATAACTTTTCATTCAATTCCCCACCACTTGCGGACAAATCGAACACATTCACGATGCCCAGAAAAAGAAAAGCGTTTTTACTTTGGAAGTCAAAACTTGACAATTGGGAAAAAAAAAAATCACTTAACAAAAAATAAGAAACATATTGGAAAAATAAACCACAATCGCCTCATATACTTAAGAAACCATAACAGTGCCGCGTTGATTGATATTGGGGGGGGGGGGGGGGGGGGGGGGGGGAAACGAAGATAGGCACAGACTCGAAGTTAAACGAGCACGGGGGGGGAGAAAAACAGACTCGAAGTTAAACGAGAAAAAAAAAAAAAAAGGAGGAAAAGGCTCGGAGCACAATATATCATAAACCACAAACTCGCTCAAACGTGTAATAGATCGTACGTTTTGAAGCATATCCAGAACATACAGCTGTCTGGTCAGATTTGATGAGGTTTCCTTTCTGCCGAAGCGATGCGAGTCTCGATTGTAGCTTTCTCTTCATAGTCAGCTAACCGTTCGGATAGAATACGTATTTTCCGTTTTCGTCCTTGAAAATGGTCGATCAGCTTTAGCAACCATTCCTTCACCTGTTCACGACGTAGCTCATCCGGAATACCTCCGTTGTTGTGAGACAGGCTGTCAGGTTGGGGTACAACTTCTCCCTTACGAACTGCCAGCTTAAGCGACGCCCGAAAACCCGCCTTCTTGGGTTCTCCAGTGTTCGACAACGAACGAAGGAGGCACCGCGGTGCCCATAATGAGTATCTACACTGTACCTCTAGGCCTTGCCTTTCCCAATATTTCGCGCAATAGAATCGAGCCACAGCGAATAAATCGTCCAGTCAGTGGCCCCTCATCGTGTTGGTAAGATGGTCGTTTAAAATGTCCCCGGTTTGCATAGTTTCCTGCATTGCGCAAAGGATTAGCTGCATTGAATGTGTTGTTGAATTTGAATTTGTTTTCTACCTCCATTATAAGATATTGGTCGTGTACCCTGCTCGCCTGTCAAAAGCGGTTGTGCGATGGCGAGGTGTCTGGGGCTTCTTGCCTCTTACCTTCTCTGTCCACAGAGAAAACATGGATGCATCACAGACGACCTCAGAAACCAGAATATGTATGACCGAAGATGGAAATGAAGCCTCGAGTAGTCTGGCAGCAGATGACTATGTGTGCCGAATACCTCCAGCTTCACCAGATCAGCGTGGCTTCAGATGTGAAACGTCGCCTAGAACACCTATGCATTCAACACCCAAAGTACAGACGCCCAGAAAACAGGGTCAGTTTGTTACACCCTCCTAAACAGGAGCCGAACAGAAAGAAGATATCAATGCCAAGCAGATGGAAGAAAAATGTCAGGAAAACTTTGCGTCTCCAGGGAAAACAGTATGTTTCAGAAACAAGAAAAAAAACGGTTCTGCAACAACAACGAGAGTGGCTGACTGCTCAAAGTGTCGTTTCAAGTGCGATAAGAGCTCTGAATTGGAGCGACAGGGCATTTGTGCGTCTTCTTACAGGATAAGTGACATTGAAAAACAGAAAACATTCATTTGTTGAAGTGTTGAAGAAAAGCAGACGAACACATTTCTTGCTGAAGACAACAACCCGATGCCTAAAACCAGAAATGTCAGTCAATGTTTCTCTTTCAATGTAGGTGGTCAGCGTGTTCGCGTGTGTAAAAAAAAATTCTTCCTAGCCACCCTTTCTGTTAGCGAAGCTTATGTGGACCATGCTCTGAGGAGAAGCCAGCACGGAATTTTCAAAGGTGGGGATAAACTGAGTCAGAAAAGTCCACACACAACAAAACACCACAGAAGCGAATCAAGCAAGCCAAAGCCCACATTGAATCTTTCCTGCCATTGAATCTCATTATGCACGGAAGAATTCTCAAAGAGAGAATCTTTCTTCACATTCAACTCTGAAGAAAATGTTCGAGTTGGATAAGAGCAAGTATGTAAACAACGGACGAACATCTGTGTCTGAAAGGACATACAGCCGGATTGTCAATGAAGCTTACAACCTAGCTTTTCACTGTCCAAAGAAGGATCAGTGTGCTCGTTGCACTGTGCATGCCATCCAAAGAAAAGCTAGGAACACTCACTGAAGATGGAAGAGAGTCCTATGTACAAAATCTTCAGAAGAGAGACATGGCCAGAAAAGAAAACGAGTCTGTCAAGCATGATGCCAAGAAGGATTCCTCCAAGCACGTCTTGACAGTAGACTTACAGGCTCCATGGGGCCTTGTAAGCCAGCTGTACCATAAAAGAAAACTGTCTGTCTACAACTTCACCATAATTATAATTCGCTTTCGATGGAAAGGCGAGTTCTTTCACTTCGGATGAAACCGTTGGAAATATTTTTCTGATCGTTTTAATGCCCTTTTCCATGTTGATGCTGCATCCTTCTGGTTCTTTTGATTTCACGTCTTTGATTCCAGCGTGAAGAACAATGCAGCCTGGTTCTGGATACAGATTTTCTTTGGCGTCTTCAAGAACTGTATTGGCATTGCTCGATGGTGTTGAGCTTCCTTGTCGCCACCTGCAAACCGTAGGATCGCCCCAGTCGCTTTCCGTCCACTTTGGTCCTGACAGAGTCATGCAGAATGAGCACTCGCTGTAGATCTTTAGTAGGATGGTTCTTCTCGTCATCCCGCATATTCACCGTTGCGTCACGATCTTGAACAACGTCATTCTTTTGGAACAATTTTTCTTTTTTTTCAGCAGAGTTGGGTTTTATTGATGGTGACTTCACGCATTCGGCATATTCGGCATAGGGGTTTATTTTGCCGACTGCGAACAAATGGTGGCATCAGTGTGGCCCTGGCAGTCTGGCATTCAGAACTTGTGGTGGAAGGTGAGTTCTTTCTTGGATGCCTGCTTGTTGCTATTTTGTTCTCTCGCCGTGCAGATTTTGTCGTCTCCGTCAAGTGACTTTCTAGACAGGCTACAGTGGCACTCAGGTTTTGAATAATTTCTTTTAGTTGATGTATATTTCTTTCAGAGCCTCTTGACAGCAGCAGCCAGCATGAGATGTTGACATTTTCTTATTATTATTTTTATCAACCGTGCCGACCGTCAACGGTTTACATAGGCTGTCCGATTGACATTTGTAAGCACTCATGCTCTGTTTTTAGTTTGAGTCGGGATAGTTTTATCACA
>JADBJO010008058.1:15000-32500 GCA_016801955.1 Conus betulinus | reverse complement strand
TCTTGGGTGAACTGCCCTGCTCCAAAACCGTGCTTGCAATTGTGCATACATGTCTGCGCATGCACATGTGTGTATGTATGTGTGGGTGTACCTTTGTGTATTTGTGTACTTGCATGCATATGTGTGTGCACGTGTGTGACCGTGTGCATGCATGTGTAGGTGCACGTGTGTGCACATATGCATGTGTGTGTGTGTGTGTGTGTGTGTGTGTGTGTGTGTGCGCGCACTCATGTGTGTATGCATCCAAATGCATGTGTGTATAACATGCATGCATGCATGCATATGTGTATATGCGTGCGCACACATGTGTGTGAACGTTTTTTGCTAGTGTGTGTGAGTGTGTGTGTGTGTGTGTGTGTGTGTGTGTGTGTGTGTGTGTGTGAGTGCATATATATACATGCGGTTAAATGAGTGCAGTTTGTATGTGTATTTATTTGTGTACGTTCGTGTGTGTGTGCGTGTGTGCATGCGTGTGTGTGCGTGCGTGTGTGTGCGTATTTACGTATATGCATGATTGTGTATGAGTTGTATGTGAATGTGTCAGTGTGTTTTCAACCTGAAATATGCAACTTTGAATGCAACAGCAAATACTCGACCTGAATACTTTGACCACCCAGAGCAAAGGGAAGTAATCGAAATTTTGGCTTGTAACAAGATAGTAAAGGAAAGAAGGCAGTGAACTATCTGTGTATACACTTAATCTGTGGTTTTATTAACACGGTGGCAGCCCTGAGATGGCCTTCGTGATTGACTGGGCTCAAAGCCACACGATTTGCTTTGAGTGACTTTGGGTGGTCGCGCTGCAATACTACATGTTGCATCGACACTAGGATTGCTTCTGCATGGCGGCGTTCACTTTCATCAACCTACTGGGGCCCATTGACTAGATTTGTTGTAACTCTACTTCGCGTTCATGCTTTTTTTTCCCATTTTTTTGTTTGTTTTTGTTTTTTTTTTTTAATATCTGGTGTATCAGTTTTGTCTCATGACATACAGACTGTTTGCACATCTAAATCACCTGTACAAAATGACACTTGTAACTTGTTTAATGTGGTTTTCTTACGATGGATTTTTGCATGCTACAGACTACAGTAATCATGTTCGTGGCAGACACAGTATATCTGTGCTTTTCCCAATGTTAGATAGAATGAGGCATGCTCATCTGTGGTGTTATCCTATATGCTGGCGGTTCGTGAACGAAGTGTATAGAAGTGTTCACTGTTGAATTGGTATGGTATGCGTGGATTTAACGGTTCGCAAGAAATGGATCAGCATAGCAGGTACGTTATGTTATTTTCCTGTTTCGAAACAGCGTGTGAATATGTAGGCAATAGTAGTAGTAGTAGTAGTAGTAGTAGTAGCAGCAGCAGCAGTAGTAGTAGTGTTATTGTTGTTGTTAGTAATATTAATGTGAGTCTGTCTGTCTCTCATCCATTTGACCTGCGACCGGTTTTGTTTGTGCTATACACCCAGCCTCTCTCGGCCATTATCAGCCAACACTCTCTCTTTCACCATCGCTTTTCAGATGACCACCAGCTGTATATCTCTGGCCATCTCAGTCAGCTTCATGAAATAAATCTCCTCTTCTCAAGCATGCATTTCTGATGTTAAATCATGGATGCACAAATAACAAAACTACAACTTAACGCAGACAAAACCGAAATAATCCTCACTGCTTCGAAACACACTATCAGAACTCATTCTCTCCCTAGTTCTATAAATGTTGATGGAAACAAGATAATTGTATCAGTGTCTGTTCGTAGCCTCGCCGTTACACTCGACCAGACTCTCTCTTTCAAAACAACAGATCTCTAATTGTGTGCAAGTCCTGCTACCTTGAACTTCGTAGAATCAGCTCAGTTGGCCGCTTCCTCACTCAAAATGCCCTGAAGACTCTAGTCTGTGCTTATGTTCTGTCTCTGCTTGACTATTGTAACTCCCTCCCTGCCGGTTGTCCCTTAACGCTCATCTCTAAACTTCAAAAAGTTCAGAACAATGCCGCCCGTCTGATCTCCCTCTCCTCTAGATCTGATCACATAATTATGACCATTCAGTCTCGCATTTTGACTTTAAAGATCTCCTCCTGGTTTTCAAATCACTGAATAATCTGGCTCCCTCCTCCTACCTCTCTGACCTCCTCCATCTCTATGTTCCGTCTCGCAACTTACGCTCATCCACCGATTCTCGTCTGCTTCGGCTTTCCTCTCGCTCGCCTGAAAACTTCAGGCCAACGATCTTTCTCTTACCTGGCACCTGCTCTATGGAATAGTCTCCCTTCTTCTCTGCGTAACACGGACTCTTTAGTGACTTTAAAACTCCCTAAATACACATCTTTTCCCTCGGACTGATTCACGATATCCACTTATCACTGTGCGCGTCTTTGTTGGCGTTGACGTGCTCATGTGTCTGTTTGAGTGTGTAAGTTTGTGTGTGTGTGTGTGTGTGTGTGTGTGTGTGTGTGTGTGTGTGTGTGTGTGTGTGTGTGTGCGCGCGCGCGTGTGTGTGTTTTGAATTAGAATTAGTATTTGATCATGTTTCTGTAATATGCGCTTCGGCTCTTGCGAGGTAAAGCGCTCTATAAATACCCTTTTACATTACATTACATTACATTTGTTAGTTTGGTGATACTCATTTCTTCCCGTGACGTTATTTTTTTTAATTGCCTCGATGGGTTTCACGTCAATTCATTCGTTGTGTCAATTTCTTTCTGACCTCTGTCTGTGTCTGTCTGACAGAACAATTAAACAATCGTAATAAACAATTAAACAATTAAGTAAACAATTCAATTATAGTAGCCTGATCGATTACTGTGAACAGTATTTGTTGGGCTGAAACCATCGCCAAAGTTGGGTTTTGCTTGTTTGTTTTTAATGCTCCGAGTCCTGTTCGAAGCAGCAGACAGTGACGCGAACGCATGTTATAATTATTATCAATCTAATATGGAAATAAGAGGTCTCTTGGTAGCATGCTTTCTTAACTGCAGAAACCATTTTTATTTCAACATACAATAAATAACACAACTTTAAAAAAAAAAACAACAACAAAAAACAAAACAAAAACAAAAACAACAAAAAAAAAACAAAACAAAAAAAAAAATCAAAAAACAAAAAACAAACAAACAAAAAAAAAAAACCCACAACTAAACCTTGTATCAACGGAAATCTTTAAATACTTTGCTTCCAAACAACCTACACTTACAGCACACACCAACTGTATAGGCAGAAACATGTAGCAGAGCCCGAAGTGCTAGCACAATATTGATGTCATGACAGCAGACGGCTCGCGAGTCAGGATGCTTGGTTTCTTTTGCCCCCAAAGCAAGAACAGTCACTGACTTGCAGAAGGGCTTGCCTATGAACAAACTTGGTTTGCACAGTGACTGTTTACATGACAGCAGAGGGCTCTCCAGTCAAGAGACCTGGTTTCGGCTGCCCACTCTTTCTTGTTCTGCCTCGTCCAGCTACTAGCAAAACAGATTGAATTCTAATCCCTTTTCTCTGTTGCCGACTTGTAGGATATGTATGGCTGTCAAAAATGTCGTATCCGCACGTATGCTCATATTTTACAAAATAAAATGAGGAAAACTAACTTTTTTTTCTGTTGATACTGAATACACACACGTGAGATTACTATACTAAGTGTGGAGCCGGTTTTTTTTTTTTTTTTTTTTTTTTTTTTTTTTTTTTTTTTAAAAGAAAACTTCAAATCCATCGTTATGACAAGCCTTTAAAACTTTCGAAAGCGTTTTTCTGTGAAAGAGTGAAAAAACGAGATACTAGGTTAGGTTTCGAACAGTCAACCCTCGATTAACTGTCGTGAAATTGAAGAAAGGAACACACACACACACACACACACACACACACACACACACACACACACACACACACACACACACACACACACACACACACACACACACGTACACACTCACGCACATACACACACACGAACGTACACACGAACACGCCGCGCGCGTGCGCACACAGTGAACCCAATAGGAGTACTCTCTCTCTCTCTCTCTCTCTCTCTCTCTCTCTCTCTCTCTCTCCCAAAAAAGGCCCCGTCTCTCTCTCTCTCTCATACTGGATCTCCTAGCTGCATACATATCATACCCGAGTGCATAGACATCGAAAGACGCGAGGAGTTATGGGATGGAGCGGATCGGGTGGAAGACTGTGGAGGTGAGGTGTATGTGGGCTGATGACGTGGCCTTGACAAAAACGATTTTGTTTCTCCGCCTGTGTGTTACGAGAAACCAATACGTCAAAAACGACCAGTATCACAAAGGGCCTTTGTTAAGGAAGAACTGCAGATAATTCCACCAGACACAGTTCTAGTCAATTAGTTCACTTTGATTAAAATTAATCTATTTGAGTCTGATATGGAAGCTCAGAAGTAAGAAAAAAAAAATGACACACAAAAAAAGAAGCGTTAGAATTATTAAAACGACTATTCACAATGAACACAAAGGTGATAAAGTCGGGTGCGAGGATTGACCATCTTAGACCAAAATGATTTCCAAACTCGGATTCACTTTTTGATCTTCAGTTATGGGAAGAAGAATATCATCCGATTATAATTTTTAAAAAAATGATGAACATTTGGATATAATATCGAATACCCACCTGGAAATGGAAGGTGCCTTAATTAAACTCGAAACAATAGTTTATGGGAAAAAAATAGTCTCACAGATGAAGATCTAATAGCAAACAAACTTTTGAAGACAACAATATATATTCATTAAAATTTCCTTCTTTTTGTCATTTATTTGTTGTTCTCCAATGACCAAGAGCATAAGAAAATTCTACATTCTTAAAAACACGCTTTGCGTTTGTTCTGTCAAGTGACTTCTTGTTACAGCTTCTGTGTTCATTTCGTGTGGATTAGATCGTAGTTTTTATTTTTTTTATTGTCATGATAAAACGTTTGTTTATACAGTGCTTCTTTATAGTTGTCATGTGATATACTGGCTTGCTGATCCTATTTGCTTTCTTGACAATGCCAGGATTGGCTAGCAATAATGTACATTTTCTCTCTTAATCCTAAAAACTCTTGGATACCTTTCCCCATTTAATTCGTCTATCAACTTTCCAGTAACTTTCTTTTCATTCACTGTTGGATGTAAAGGGGAAATTATAGGGTAATCAGATGTGTCGTACCACCCATTCTATGTCAATGTCTTCATGAAAATCTTCAGCTGGAATGTCCAGTGTGACAGCGCTCTGGATGCTATAATGGTTTAGAGTAGTGATATAGAAACCCTAACATCAATGATTTAGATAATTCTAAAACAGTAAACCCAATAACAAGATGCAAAGCATATAAACGTACTCCCAGTTTATCTTGAATACGCGTGAGATATTCCATAAAGAGGAAAACCGTTTTGACCCATTACAGCCGTTAGCAACAGCTATTCTGGTAAACATCGGCCATCATCTTGACCCATAATGGACATACCTACAAATTTTCAGAAAGATCGGCCATGTACTTTCTGAGATTTTCCATAAAGAGGAAAACTGTTATGGTTTGTTATAGCCGTTAGTAACGGCCGATGTTTTATTTTACCGTGAAAGCCGTTAGACGTTTTATTTTACCGTGATAGCCGTCAGTAACGGCTATCACGGTAAAATAAAACATCGGGCATGATCCGTGACCCATAATGAACATACCTAACGATTTTCAGAAAGATCGGCCGAGTGCTTTCTTAAATATTCCGCAAAAGAAAAAAACCGTTATAGCCGTATGTAACGGCTATAACGGTAAAATAACACATCGGGCATGATCCATGACCCATGATGAACATGCCTACAAATTTTCAGAAAGATCGGCTAAGTACTTTCCGAGATATTCCATAACGAAGGAAAACCGTTATGGGCCGTTGTGGCCGTTAGTAACGGATATAACGGTAACATAACACATCGGGCATCATCCTTGACCCATAATGAACATACCTACAAATTAACAGAAAGATCGGCCCAGTTGTTTTGTCTGGAGCGACTGGAACACATTTTGACCACAGACGGACGGACAGACAGACACACAGACTCTCTCTCTCTCTCTCTCTCTCTCTCTCTCTCTCTCTCTCTCACACACACACACACACACACACACACACACACACACACACACACACACACATTTCTTCGTTCCCATTGTACAGTACTCCCTGTTCTATAAGAACTGGGAGTACAAAAACGGGCTTATCCAGCTTCACGTTTAGTTGTTTAAGAAGTATGCCATACAGATTGTCATGAAATCTTCTAAAGTCATGATGATCAGGTTTTGAAGTCAACTTGATGGATTTTTTTTTTTTTTTTTTTTTTTTTTTTTTTTTTTTTTGTGGCCAATTTTACATTGTTACGTTTGTTAGGGTTCTCCATAGTCTTACCAAAGCACCTGTTGTTCATCAGCTTAAAAAAAAGTCTTTCTTTGAAGCATCAGTGGGTTGAGTTCTAAGATCAGTGTTCTTCATAATGTAAGGTTTTATGAATTGCTCTTGACCAAAGGAAATTATTCAATGAACTGCTGTTAGTTTTAGACCATGTCTTAGATAAAACTGGAGCAATCTATATATGACACGTATATTTGATTTTGTTGTACAGTTGGGTACAAGTTTAGGTGTGTCTGTTTCTGTCTACTTTCAATTTTTTTCGGCTGCCAGTGGGTAATCGTTATGCAGATTATAGAGTTCATGCAGGTATTCTAAATCTACTTGTTAGATCAAACCCTGTGGTCGATCAGCTTCTAATTCAAGCAGCCATTTCTAAAACTTTTGAAGGTCACATGGTCCTGCGAACATTTTAAAATTACGCAATGGAAGCGACTATCACATTGCCGGTCATACACATTGTTAGCGTCTAAAAATACATAAGATAGTTGGATTTCTTAGTAGGATCGTAATCATCTAAATACTTGTTGTTAGCTTTACAATAATGGTGTGATGCCATACTGATTCCAACACGCCGTCCTTTCTCAATCATTTGGAGCATCGGCAGATCAGACAACAACTCAATGTGTACTCCAGTAAATCTTAAGAAAGCATCCCAACTCATTCCAGGTATAGAAATAGAATGTACTGATCCAGACTGTCACGTTTCATACAGGTCTTTCTGTAATGTTCAAGCACGTCTGCCAACAAACAAACTGTAAAGCGGAGGATAAGGAGGGAAGAGGGGTAGGAGATGGGAAAGAGAGTGAGTGGGCACATCATCTTCCACACCAACACCAGCTCGTTGATTTCCTCTCTCTTTTATTTCAAATCATAGTTGGATCGAACCAACCACACCGGCCTATTAAGACATAAACAATAATAATCATAAGCATGAGGTATAATATGAAAAACATATACAGAAAAACATGATCATTCAAATTAAGCGAAGACAAAGTATCAAACATTTATAATGGAATTGTGAAATAGACATTAAAACAATAGGTCTTAGCTTCAAAGAATGTTTGAATATTTTCCCTGAAGCGCATAGACATTACCAAAATTAAGGTGCAGGATTTACAACAAAAAAGCACAAAAGGCCTCCCCGTTGCGAACAGTAGGAAGAAAAACATATCTTCGCAATCAATAACATAAACATATCATAATCATAGCATTAACCAAGGGGATCCCCGTTGCGAATGGCAGGATCAACGATGTAATTATTTCATAATCATAACATTAACAAAGAGGCTTCCTGTTGGGAACGGCATGAGTCACATACAGTCAAAAGCATGGATCATAATTTCACAGCAAAGAACAGTATTATAAATTAACATACATAAGCACACACAAAAAAGGGAACTCCCCGTTGTAACAGCAGGAGCTATGAACAATGAATGAAATGAATCAACATCTGGTTTTAAATAACAGGGCACAACTTGCGCCGTATAGCAGTTACACAATTGTATGGAAAAATCATATGCGTATTGTCCACATATATGATCAAATTCAAAAGGGACAAATCTTGCACATTAACCAGCAGCTAAAGCTATTTTTCCTTCTCCGTAGACACACCCACCTCAGCACAGTGCGTGTGCTATACGCTACGGCTCCTCGCGTTTCACCCGTTAGGCCTACACCCCGGCCCAACGATGGCTGTTGCTTTCAGCCCTGTAATGGGCCCACGGGTGTAAATATATTGAACAGATGGACACACACAGAGACTAACAGAAATAAGCAAACAGGATGACCAGTGGCTACTCGCGCACAAAATAGCCACATGATTGCACAAACGATTGAACAGCATTCAAGTAATTAACTGCCTAGGTACTCAGCCAAGTAACCACACAACCCTTCAGTCGTTCAAATAAAGAAACAATCCAACAATCAGGTAAAACACTCGTTTGTGAAGAGGTAGCAGCCCAGACACACATCAAAAACTACCTTCACTGACAGTATCTTAACCATTTACAAAGGCTATGGCGCAGCTTGGTCGCACTGTGACTTAACCCTGTCCGTCTCACCAGCCAACAAGGGCGACCTTTCCAATCCCGTTTGTCCAGTGTTCAAACACACGGAACCTGCGGGGTGCGCGTTAAACTTTATCCACTCATCACAATAAAAGACAGCGACGTCGGTAATCGATGTATTCTGGCATCGATTTGTGTGAATGGTAACAATAAGATCTGTGATAATACTGAATTACTGTTTTTGATGTCATTCTTTTAAAGCACCAGCCCCAGCTTAGTTTCTTGAATAATTGACAGTGGAAATTTGGTATATCACATTGCCAGTTAGTAAGAAAATGGAGTTTGTACAATGAAAATGTAAAAACACAGAACCTTTAACTTCCATTTACTAGTGTTGTTTCACTAAGATAGTACTCTCTCTGCTCTCATTCTGGGTAAAACATAGCCGAATCAAAGGCAAAACCCATCAGCATACCTTTACATTTACAAACGCCTGAATAATGGAATCAGCGTTGCAGCCTTCGCCACACTGTGCTCAGTGAAGAAATGGTCTCAGAGCCAGAACACTTGGAGTATATAGGCCTCCAAGCCCCCTTCAACGAGATCTTTCGAGAAACTCCTCTATGGCCTGAGTCACAATGGAACCACTAGAAGCATCTAAAGTGTCTAAGATCTGGCTTCGCTGGGCTGCTCTTGAACTGACATTCTATCCCCAGGGCCGACAACCAACAGGGCCGTCCGTCATGTGAGTGGCTGGGTCTGGGAGGGAGGGGGGGGGGGGGGGGGGGGGGGGGGGGGGGGGGTGCAGAGGGAACACGCCCCTTCAGGCTCCGTATCTAGGGCAGAATCTAGCAACGACTCCCACATGAGGATGTTTACCTCTCTAAAATCTCAAGTCCACCTCAGCAAATACACCAGCAACTACGGCTCCACGATCTCCAAGGTCTGTCCCCTCGGCCTATACTGAGTCTCCCAGACCAAGCCATCCAGACCAGCCATGGTCAACGAAAGGCCCAAGACGTCCTCAGCACTAGCAACACCAATGACGATGTGGCTGAAGTCCAATGGCCGTCTCTTCAAAACCAGTCTGCCCAGACCAGCCGCAGGCAAATTGTCTGCTGAGTGATCGACCAGCCTCGAAACTGGCATTCCAAACGACCAGCTAGGTTACCCCTCACTGCGATCCTATCCCACGTTTGAGGGATAAACCACTGCAAACTCTCTGTTCTCAAAAGTTGGATACAACCATTCTCTGTACAAAACGCCAGCAATTAGATTGGCATCACGGTAATCTCCCATGGTCTTGCGCTGCAACCTTTTCCAGGCTTCTTGCGCATGCTGATACTGGGAATCACTTGCATCTTTCCCCTGTGAGTCTAGAAGAGAAACGCTCCCTTCGGTGCAAGTTCATCCTCATCAAACCTTTCCCAACTGTTCATGTAGTCATAAGAATAAGCACCCTTCCTAACAAGTGTAAAAATCAAAACATTTTTTTTTTTTCTGTTATAGGACAACTGGTTAATGATTGTGCTAAGGACTCTTAATGATGATGCCATTTGCTGCAATGAATCAAAGAAGGACGAACAGTCCAGTGAGAATGGTAGTGTTGAGACCTGATCGCCGCCATGGGTCGTTGTTACCGGATACAAAGATTAGGACAGTCTACCGACGTCAGTGACCTGATATGACAATAAGCACTGTCTGTTGGGTACCGTCGTTCGACGCGTTGAGTCCGCCACGTTTTGGTTCTGTCGGTGGCGTAGTGAATATGTGTGATAATGCTCGGGTGAGTCAATCAACAGAATCTGAATCTTCTGCCGCTTCTAATTCACAAGGAAGTGAAAAGTGTGGTGAAAGTGATGAAAACAGAAATACATGAAGAAAAAAAAAAAAAAAAAAAAAAAAAAAAAAACAGGACTGTCGCAAGATTTTACAACTGTCGAGATCAATGACGATGAAGATGATTCAGAATACCAAGCGTTTAAAGTGAACGAAATTACTGTGGAGCATGAACAATTAATTTCGGACCAACGAAAGTATCATTCAGATTATGTTAACTATTGGAACAAACTGTTGGATGTTTATTTAAAAAAAAAAAAAAAAAAAAAATATGGAACAAAAACGCGGCAGAGAAGTATGAAAAAAATTACTGAAATAAATTACTAAAACGTCCTGCTGCATGACAAAAAAAAAAAAAAAAAAAAAACGTAAACGAAGAAAATCTCAGTAGTTTTTCAGGAAACAAATTATTAGAAGAACTCAGAGTACGTAAAATCGAGGAACGATTGAATGTTCCTGAAACAATCTGAAATATCAGACTTTGTGATAGGAGTAAAAACATAGATGAAATAGAAACAATTCTTACTGAGGGACAAACCACATTCAACCTGAAACAAAACAACACTTTGAAAAGTTATTTAGAATAAGGAAAGTGGTCGAGGAGACCTTTTGGAACTAAACAGAAGAAATTTCGCAATTTAATTTTGGTTAAGAGTCATCTTAGTTATTCATTCAAAAGGATTAATAATCTCAGAAGATTTCTCAAATTTTTTTTTTGAAAAATGTAATGAACGTACAAAACTATTAAAAAAAAAAAAAAAAAAAAACCAAAAAAAAAAAAAACCCCCCAAAAACAAAACAAAACAAAAAAAAAAACCACAGCATTTTTTACAGAAACGCTTTCGGTTTCTTTTTTTTTTTTTTTGCAAAACTTCCTCAGCTGATCATGGAAGTCGCGTAAAAACTAGTTGACGTAATGTGTTTTTTTACGTCATTATCCCATTATCCCCCCCCCCCCCCCCCCCCCCCCCCCCCCTGATTACTGTATGATAAATAGTGATGCCTGGGTGAAGTCTTGATTCAGTGAGGGGCAAAGTTCCCAGGCAGATTGAACTTACAAAACTAGCAATAATTATCAGTGAAGCAGTTCTTCTCACACCATAAGTTCACCGTGCATTCTGAGACGACTGCCATTGCGACCGACTGGCGTTGAGGCAAGTCTTTCTTTGCCCTGTTTTGCTGGTTGCTAATAACAACACTGAGTGTTAGCTCTTTGACTGGTGGGCGATTGACTGAACTCCATTCTGTTTCGTGTGGGCAGTGACAATAATTATCCTATCAAATTAGGCTTTGCTGTGTGTTGATTCTGCTTGTGTGGGTGTGGGGGCCCTTTTTGGGAAAGTAATAGTTTAATGGCTTTGGGGGCCCTGTCAGGGAACACGTAATAGCATTTTTTTTTTCTTACACATACTTGTTCGAAATGGTCTTAAAATGGCTCTTTAAAAAGTCGCAACTTAAGTTCTGAAAAAAAGGGGGGAAATGTGGTCTAAAAATGCCTTTTGTTTGTTTGTTTGTTTGGTCCAAACGTTTCTCGACTCATTTCTATGTCCTTTCTGAACACAGCTTTTAACAAAAATAAGTATTTCCCACAAACTGAACAATTGCTTAGAAAGCCTCTGTGACCTTTTTGATAAAGTATGTACTTGCTGGGCTACTGTGCTTTGTGAAAAAAACAAACAAAAACAACAACAACAACAAAAAAATTGGTTGAGACGCCGTTTCGGCCTTAAATCTTTCTTTTTCCCTGTGATCACCCTTTACTCTTTCCATCCCACCCCCACCTCCCCTCCGGTAGTTTCTGTTTTGGTAGATGGTGGAGCAATGGGTTTGACTGACCTGTGTGACATAACCAGTGACAGGTGATATTAAGGAAATCGCCAATAATTTACCTGTAACATACCTAGTGACAGGTGATATTAAGGAAATCGCCAATAATTACCTGTAACATACCTAGTGACAGGTGATATTAAGGAAATCGCCAATAATTTACCTGTAACATACCTAGTGACAGGTGATATTAAGGAAATCGCCAATAATTTACCTGTAACATACCTAGTGACAGGTGATATTAAGGAAATCGCCAATAATTTACCTGTAACATACCTAGTGACAGGTGATATTAGGAAATCACCAATAATTTACTTGTAACATAACCAGTGATAGTGATGTTAAGGAACCCGCCAATAATTTACTTTGTAACATACCTAGTGATAGATTATATTAACGAAATCACCAATAATTTACTTGTAACATAACCAGTGATAGGTGACGTTACGGAACTCGCCAATAATTTACTTGTAACATGCCTAGTGATAGGTTATATTATGGAAATCACAAATAATATTGCTGCGTTACGTCCGTGTTTCCTGTGTTTCCGAATGCAGTGTTTTAAATAAACAGCATTTCTGATTTACGTAACATTTCAATGGACAGCCTCCTAGATTTTGGCGATGGGATTGACACTGTTAATGTCGTTTGTTATCTAAATCACGTAAGACAGTTTAACGCGTCCAAGCAGATCCACTGACACAATCGATCCCTGTCAAAAATAACCAGCGTGACGTGTTCGATCGGGTCTGATGATTCATTAGCACAGGTCAGAACATTTAGTCCGAGTCTCAAACGTACAACTGTTTGACATTGGATGATTTTTGCTCGACCTGGATTAAACATGTTTTTCTTGTGTTTGCAACATTGTGTGTGTGTGTGTGTGTGTGTGTGTGTGTGTGTGTGTGTGTGTGTGTGTTCACTTTCCCTGTGTTTCCACTCTCTGCGGCCTCTCATGACTTACACACACACACACACACACATACATACCCCCCCCCCCCCCCCACACACACACACACACACACACACACTCACAACTGTGCTCTGCCCTCTCAACAAAATGACTGTAGCCCTCTTCTATTTGGGCACAAAGGTCCTGAAAGAAGAAGAAAAAGATATGAATCATCCTCATTCTCATTCTCTGTCTAGTGAATATATTATATTCATCATCTTCATTTTTTTTGTTTTCTTCACGTTTCATTTTCTTCATCTTGGGGCTTACCTGGCGGTGCCTCACCATAGACCAGTCGTGGCCTTCAATTCACAGTCTCACAATACACCTTTGTTTAAAAAAAAA
Source organism: Conus betulinus (assembly GCA_016801955.1). Lineage (NCBI taxonomy): Eukaryota > Metazoa > Mollusca > Gastropoda > Neogastropoda > Conidae > Conus > Conus betulinus. The sequence continues at coordinate 19,140 of JADBJO010008058.1, read as the reverse complement.
AAAAAAAAAAAAAAAAAAAAAAAGAAAAGACCCCCCCCCCCCCCCCCCCCCCCAAAAAAAAAACCCCAAAACATGAACAACCCAAACAACAAACAAACAAACCCCCCCCCCCCCCCTCCAAACCTATGAGGCCTGAGTTCTTGCGGAGCCTGGCTGTCTCTACGACGTCACTGACCACTCTTTTTCTCTCTTTTTCCACCCCTACATCCTGCAGATTATACATCTCCCTGAAGCGGTCTGCTGGATGCTGGGAACACGCATGCTGCGCGGGGTTTTCTTGAACAGGCGAGGGAAGGCAGAAGACTCTTTAAAAATCCAAACTCTCTCTCTATTCGACAGCCCCGCACAAGTGATCCTTGTTGTCCGTCAACACACTCGCCGAACAAAATAAACATACAAAACCACCGGGAAACTTGGGGTGGGGGGGGGGTGGGGGGGGTGGGGGGGGGGGGGGGGGGGGGGGGGGGCATTTATACCAGACAGGTGAATGTGCCCACATATCAAGTTTTTTTTTTTTTTTTTTGGGGGTTTTTTTTGCCTGTATGTGAGCATACATCATACAATAAACATTCTAAAGCTACGACCCACACCCTTTAATTAATAATTTTTAGATGCCATCCTGAGCTTTTATTTTCCTCTAAAGTAATGGGGCACGCACCTCAAGTCTTTGACAAGAATTATTACTGCATTTACCAATCGGTACAAAGTGGTGACCTGTTTTTTTTTTGTTTGTTTCTTTGTTTTTAAATTCGGATCCATTGATTTGTCTTTTCTTTCCTTCTACGTACGCAGGCTGATACTCCTGCAGACACTGCCTTATAGACAGGCAGTGGAGTTTTGTGTGTATGACCGTTTTTCCATCCCGCCATTAAGGCAGCCGTACTCTCCATCTTCGGGGAAGGTGCATGCTATGTGTAACGTGTCATCCATACCAACAGCCAAACTGGCCTTCTCTTGCGAAAGTTGGTGATGGGATTTGACGTGTGCGCAAGATGTTGTGCGTGCGTTCACACACGGAACCTCGGTTTATAGTCTCGTTCGAAGGACTGTATGGGGAATGGAGTCAGAACCAATGTTAACTCTGAGTGAAAAATCCCCCTGTGCCGAAATTCGAACTCACAACCCCTGGATCACGAGTCCGGCGCTCTACCAACTGAGCTATTCCGGCCCCCCCGGATCCATCGATCAAAACAACATTCATATAGCCCTTTATCCCCACATCTACCCCAGTCATCCCTCTCTTCCCCGTTTCCTCCTTCCTCCTCTCAGACTCCACCATCTCCTCCATTCGTCTCCTTACATCGCCCCCCCCCCCCCCCCCCCCATTCCCCCTTACATTTTCTATTCACCTCTTACTTTTCTTTTCATAATCATTGTCTTCATCATTTTCCCCATCATACACAACGCATTCGTGATTTTCTTTTCCCGAACAGGTCAGAAAACCGAGGTTGAAGATCATACCCTTTCTGGCCGTAGCTTTTGTCGTGGTCGGGACACTTATGGTACTTCATGTCCAGCTTGGTCTCACCACTCTCTGGTCCCCGCGTTTGACCAGATACGACGGCTCAGAACAGGGGACAACTCCCCTCGCCCGATACGTCCCAGACCCTGGCAAGAGCGTGGGAAGGCTTCTTGGCAAGGAAGGGCTAAAGTGGCGCCCTGATACCACCCCGGCTGAATGTCACCGTCAGGATGCAGTTCATGGACAGGGGTTTGATGGAGACAGGAGCCCAGTGAAGCCAAACCGGAGCCATCCCAGGCAGCACAGGATGAATCCGCTGAAGAGAAAGTCAGACGGCCGACGCACAAGTTCGTGTGGAACGTCAGCGTCGAGTCTCGTGATCCGAAAGAGGTTCGCCATCTTGTGTTCATCAAGGTGAGGTTTGTTTTTGTCTTATTACCAGTTGTCTTTGGGGGGTGTGTGTGTGTGTGTGTGTGTGTGTGTGTGTGTGTGTGCGTGCGTGCGTGCGTGCGTGTGTGTGTGTGTGTGTGTGTGTGTGTGTGTGTGTGTGTGTGTGTGTGTGTGTGTGTGTGATATTCTCTCTCTCTCTCTCTCTCTCTCTCTCTCTCTCTCTCTCTCTCTCTCTGTGTGTGTAAGAGAGAGTGTGTCTGTGTATGCGCATGCGCGCTCACCCTTGAGTGTGTGTGTGTGTGTGTGTGTGTGTGTGTGTGTGTGTGTGTGTGTGTGCGCGCGTACACACACAATCTTGCGTGTGCGTGTGTGTGTGTGTGTGTGTGTGTGTGTGCGCGCGCACACACACGACTGTATGCGCATACATGTGCGTGTACATCTGTGTATGTGTGTGAGTGTGTGTATGTAGAGAGAGAGAGAGAGAGAGAGTGTGTGTGTGTGTGTGTGTGTTGTGAGTCTGTGTGTGCATATGTATGTATGCATGCATATGTGTTTGTGTATGTATATATGTGTGTGTATGTATATGTCTGTGTGTTTGTGTGTCATTAAGCTGTGTGTATGGAATTTCTGCTGAAATACACTTTGGATATATCCGTTCATTTCTATAGTCCAGCGGTTTGGGCTGTGTTTATGTGCATGATGTTGTCACTCAATTCCACACCCTGCAAGCCGTGCTAAGGGCCCTGTAACATCATTTCTGGGTTAATTAACAACAAAATGGCAGTCTGTTGTGAAAAGTCACTAAATAATGACCCGACGTAATACGTTTCCGGATGAAGACAAATAGTCACAGTCAACCTGTCTGTATGTTTCATGAACAGGGCACAATAGTCACAGATAACTGACTGGACGTTTCATACAGAATACGCATGGCCACAGGTAACCTGAGTGTACATTTCTGGCACCAGAGTGACCACAAAGAACATGATTATTTGTTTCAGGTTCACAAGGCTGCCAGCACACCACCCTGTACAACGTGTTTGTCCGATTCTCCTCCAGCCGACAGCTGAACGTCATGTTTCCAGCCTACAGGTTCAACATTTTGTCATTGTACACCACGCGCATGCATCCTCTGCTGCCTCACCCTGCTTCCCCGCCCTTTCTCTTTGATGTTCTCGTCAATCATGTGGTCTTCAACTACAGCCAGATCTGCCCGTTCTTTCCCAGGGACACACGCTATGTGGCCGTTGTCAGACACCCCTGGAAGCACGTGCAGTCCTCCTATGCCTATTTCACCACTGTAGAGCGCATGCCTTACCTGAGGAGGGCCAAGAGCTTTGATCAATACATTGGTAATCAGTCTCACTATGAACGAGTGCCTCCTCGCCGATCCTTCACCAATAACAGAATGAGCATTGATCTTGGTCTCTGTCCTGAGCAAGTGACCAACAGTTCTCACATTGCCCCGTTTCTACGTCACTTGGATCGCGTCTTGGACTTCGTGCTGGTGGTGGAGCGACTGGACGAGTCCCTGGTGCTGATGAAGCGAGCCTTCCGCTGGACCTTCAAGGACATTGTGTACATGAACCTCAACAGCCATCAACACAATCACACAACCAGCGTGCCGCCAGACACGCAGCTGATGCGACGCTTTCGTCAGTTTGAACAGTTCGATGTCGCCCTCTACGAGCACTACCTCGACATCCTGGACACCGAAGTGGCCATGCAGTCGTCTGATTTCCATCAGGAGGTGGAAGCGTTCGTCAACATCAACGACAACGTCAAACGATTCTGTGTTGGGAATTCGCCAGACTCTGCTTTTGAGGTCCCTCCTAACCAGTGGAGTGGAGGATTTCGGGTTGCTCGTGCAGAGTGTGCCATCCTCAGTACACGTGAATTACTAGTCAACGAATGGGCACAGCATTCCCAGATGGCCAGACTGGCCCCCCTCATGCATAATTAAATGAGCTGCTGAGTATCAGCTGCATGTCTACAGACCAAGATCCGTCTCACTGGTAATTGGGATATTAGGCTTACCAGAATCCCTGATGTTCCAGATATCTTTTCGTTTCCTTTTGTGTTTTTATCAAAATATCTCATCAATCGTGTTTCGCGTGTTAAATGTTGTGTGCTTCGCGTATCTCAACCTGTGAGTGTTTCGAGTTTCCACATGTCTGTCGTGTATGTTCCCCACTGATGTCTCATGTTCTCTCCTAACTGTGTCTCTTACGTGTCTGCCTCATCCGTTCCCACTTATATCTTGTGTGTTTTTCAACTTGTATATTTCG
>JADBJO010008058.1:0-7500 GCA_016801955.1 Conus betulinus | reverse complement strand
ACACACACACGCACATACACAACAAACACCCCACACACACACACACACACACACACACAACACCACACACACACACACACACCTATCTCTGAACAAAAACGTGAAAGTCAGCAGATCTGTTGTCTCTGATCTTGACCTTCAAAACGAGAATGGTTTTCACCGAAAGAACATTCGCCTCAGAGGAGGGGAAAAAAAAAGAAAAGAAAAAAAAAAAAAAAAGAAGGAAAAAAAAAGCGAGCTTGCAGAGTTTGTGGTGTTACCGGGGTGCAGAAGGTATGTTTCAGGATGACTTAAAGGTTGAATTGAACGAAACGCCTATCTTCTGCTTTTTCTGGTCTTGAACTCATTTTCTCTCTCTTTTTCTTCTTCTCTTCTTTTCTTCTTTCATTCCTCTTCTATCTCTTCTTCTATTCATTCTTCTTCTTCTTCTTCTTCTTCTGCTTCTTCTCCTTCTTCTTCTCTTCTTTTTCTTCTTCTCCTTCTTTCGTCTGCTTCCTTCCTTTTCTTCTATTCTTCTATTCATTATCTTCTCTTCTTCTATTCATTTCTCTTCTCTTCTGCTTCTGCTTCTTCTCTCTTCGTCTCTTCTTCCTTTCTTCTTCTTCTATTCTTCTCTTCTATTCTAATCTCTTCTTTCTTCGTTCTTCTTCCTTTTTCTTCTTCTTTCTTCTTCTTCTTCTTCTATTCATTTCGCTTCTTCTTCTTCTTGCATGCTCTGCTTCTCTCTCCTACTCTCCCTTCTCTTCTTTCTTCCTTCTCTCCTTCTTTTCTTGCTCTTCTCTTGTTGTGGTGGTGATAGTGTTGTTTTTGTTGTTGTTCTTCGCTCTTTCTTCTTCTCTTCTCACTTCATCTTGTTCTTTTTGCTCTTGTTGTTGTTGGTGATGGTAGTTATTGTTTGTTGTTGTTGTTGTTGGTCTTCTTCCTTCTCCTCTCTTCTTCTACTTCTTCTTCTTCTCTCTTCTATCTTCTTCGTCGTCGTCGTCGTCCCGTCGTCGTCGTCGTCGGTCTTCTATTCTTCTTGTTCTTCTTCTTCTTCTTCTTCTCTTCTTGCTCTTGCTCTTTGGGTTGTTGGTGGGTAGTGTTGTGTTACTGTTGTTGTTGTTGTTGTTTGTTGTTGTTATCTTCTTCCTCTCTTTTCTTCTTCTTCTCTTTTTCTTCTTCTTCTTCTTTCTTTCTTTCCTTCTTTCTTCTTCTGTCTTCTTCTTCTTTCTTTTCTTCTTCTTCTTCTTTGGCTTTTCCGTCTCCTTACTTGAATAGATTGCCCTGCCCTGCCTGGTGGTGGTGTTTTAGCGCGTTTGGAACGTGTTACGTGACCGACCATATCTAATCGCTAACTGTCTGTTTCATCTCTCTCTCTCTCCTCCTCCCTTCTCCTCGGATCTCTCTCTCTCTCCTCTCTCTCTCTCGTCTCTCCTCTCTCTCTCTCTCTTAACGGATAATAGGAGATCTACACAGGTGCGACGTATTGCTTGCTGGTTTGAGAAACTTGCTCATTGTTGTGATATGGTCAGTATACTAATTCAACCAACGCCTTCGTCTTAAGCTCTGCTAACGATAACCTACCATGCAAACATCCATATGAGGTTGTTATCCACGACAAGACATTGATCGCTCAGTGTTAGATCCATGTAAGATTGTGTAAGCGTAATCCAATACCTGTGTCTCATTATATACTATATTGTGTCCCATAAGCTCCTGAAGGTCACATGGCGGTAAAAAAAAACCAAAAACACTGGATTTGAAGATCAACACCAACACACAACCCACACACACACACACACACACACACACACACACTCGCGCGCGCGCGCGGCGCGCCAGCCGCGCTCGCGCGCACACGCACAACCCACTCTGTCGCTCTCTCTCTCTTTCTCTCTCTCTCTCTCATGACCCACACACACACACACACACCACACACACTCTCACTCTCTCTCTCCTCTCTCTCTTCTCTCTCTCTCTAACACCCACAAAAACACACAACCCACACCACACACTTACACATTTACACACGCACACCACACACACACAACACACCCACACACCACACACACACACACACCCCCACACACTTCTTCTCTCTCTCTCTCGCTCGCTCTCTCTCTCTCTCTGTCTCTCTCCCTGTCTTCTTTCTCTCTCTCCTCCTCTCTCCTCTCTCTCTTTCACAACACACACCACACACGCGCGCGCGGCACACGCACACACACGGCGCCACCACACACACCACCACACACACCACCCACACACACACTCACACGCACACGCACACACACACATCAACACACCACCACAAACACACAACGCTGCACACACACACACACACAACACACACACCACACCACACACACACACACACGCACACGCACGCACGCCCCCCCTCAAGAGAAACTACTCTATTTCTACGCACGAGATACAATCGCGACAAGTGGTTTAAAGTCCCATCTACACGGACCAACGGCTCACTTACCTCACTTAAAAAAGAAAGAAAGAAAGAAAACAGAAAGGAAGAAAGAAAGAAGAAAAAAAAAACGATGACCTTTGTGGCGCTGCTCTCGCTTTTGCAAAAGATAGCGCTGTCTAGGGGGGGGGTGGGGGGTGGGGGGGGGGGGGGGGGGGAGGAAAAAAAAAAAAAAAGTCGTGGGCTTCAGTTTCTGTTGATCGATGATAGACTATGAGCCAGGGTATTTTCGCCTTTCTTTTTCCGCTTTTTTTTCTTTCTTTCTTTTTTTTTTTCAAATCTGGCTCACTCACCTGTGTGCGACCCCCCCCCCCCCCCCTCCCCCCCCCCCCCCCCCCAGTATCTGTATCTGTACCCCCCCTTTTCTGTATCTGTGTGCCTCTGTCTGTTTGACTGTCTCCTCTCTCTCGCTCTCTCGCTCTCTCTGCCCCGCTCTACTACACACTTAGACTCGCGCCACGCACGCACCCACACACACACCCACACACACACGCACACCACACACACACACACACACACAACGCACACACACACCACACAACACACCACACACCAACAACAACAACACACACACACACACACGAACACAACACACACACACACACACACACACACACAACACGCACACACACATGAACAACAACAACAACAACAACAACACACACACAACAACAACCACAACACACACACACACACACACACACACACACACACCACACACACACACACACACACAGGCACACGAACACAACACACACGAACACACACACCACACAACAACCACACACACACACACAACACACACACACACACACATACACACATGCGCACGCGGCGCGCGCGCGCGCACAACCACACCACACATTCACCACGCCAGCTGTATAATCAGCCGACCATAAAGGATAGGAGCCTTTCTGTGTCGTGAGGCATAAAGGGACAAAAACAAAAAAAAAAAAAAAAAAAAAAAACAGCACTCGGGCCACCGATACTGACACTGCTACAGTGACTCACACCACGGAAGCCCAGCTGTATGTCACGTGGTACATATTGATAATAATATGCTCCACATATAGACGACTGCTCCATTGGCCAAGGTTCGCACATGGAGAGCTCCCGTCAGCTCGCACACGCGGGCGCACATGCGCGGATTCCGACACCCACACACACACAACACCACACACACACACACACACACACACACACACACCACACACATGGTGCACACAGACACACATTTTAGTACGCCACGCCTGTGGACTGCCTGCCCTCATCTCTGTCCTCTCTCTCTCTCTCTCATCTCTCTCTCTCCTCCTCTCTCATCTCTCTCTCCTCTCTCTCTCCTCTCCTCTGTTTCTGTCTCTGTCTGTATCTCTGATTGTCTGTCTGTGTGTCTGTCTGTCTGTGTGACGTACGTTCTGTAGTCTAGTCCTGGCCATTCTGTTGTTCTCCCTCTGTCTGTCTTTATCTGTCTCTGTCCGTCTGTTTGTCGTCTGTACCTCAGTTTGTCTGTCTGTCTGTCCTGTCTGTCCTGTCTGTTCTGTCTGTCTGTTTGTGTGTTGACGGCACGTTCGTGGCCTGTTTCTGCCCCTTCTGATGTTTTTTTTTCTCTCAGTCAGTTGGTGTCTGTCTTCTGTCTCTGTCTGTCTGTCTGTCTCTCTCTCTCTCCTCTCCTCTCTCCGAACGTCTCTCTCTCTCTCTCTCACGATCTCTCTCTCTGTCTGTGTTATTTGTCCTCTGTCTTTCCGTATGTGTGTCTGTCTGTCTTCTTTGACGTCTACCTCTGTCCTCTTGTCTCTGTCCTGTCCTGTCTGTCTATTCTCTCTCTGTTGTCTGTGTGTGTGAACTGGTTTTCTGTTTCCTTGATTGTCATGTCTGCTACCGCTCCTTAAATAGCAGAAAGAAAGAACACCACACTCACCCTCACACTCACACCACAAAAGCACGCCACCACACACACACACACACACACACACACACACACACACAACACCCAACACACACACTCACACGCACACCACGACCACACACACACCCACACACACCACAACACATACACCCATACACGCGCGCCGCGCCCACCACACCCACACACACACCCACACACACCACACCCCACCACACACACACACACACACAACACACACTCCTCACTCACACGCCCGCACCATACGGACTCACACACACACACACAACCAACCACCCACACACAACACACACACACACACACACACCACACCTCGCGCGCGCGCGCATCACACCCAGCACACACACCATACACACCCACACAACCCAGCCTCGCCTATGACACCACACCTCAACTCCTACGGTGCGCTTTGATCATACACACACACACACCCACACACACACACACACACACACACACACACACACACACACACGCTCTGCGCTCGCGCGCGGCGCGCCCGCTCACTCATGCTACAAACGAGATCAAGCATGGACATTTTGTAATAGCATAGTAACACAACCAACCGCTGTTTTCTTGCGAAGTTCGGTTATTTCAACCTTCCCTCAAGCCTATAACTGCATAGGTCCTGCCAACTCCAGTGAACAGCCTTTTAAATTAAAAAAAAAAACAACACAACAACCATTAAAACGTGATGATTAGTTGTAGACGGATTAGGCTCCCTTGGCCTGAAATTGAAGAGAGCTCGCTCGCTGGCAATTTAGAAGAACAACATGAAGGTGAATTTATTTATGTACATACCCTAAGTACACGTATTCACGGTTAGTACATCAATCACCACGATCGTACACCTACCTTTTTACACCCATTCAAGCGACGGGGACACCACAGAGAGCGAAGAGAGAGAGACGGGAGGGGGGGATGCCGAGAGCAGGGAGGGGTATTAGAGAAGGTGATTCACATATGTATCCATTTGTTCAGGATTACTTTATCACTTTCATATTTCAACTTAATCGGTCTTTCTGCCTGCCTGTCTCAGTCTCTGTCCTGTCCCCTGTCCTGTCTGTCTGTCTGTCCCTGTGTCTCCTTTTGTCTCCTCCCTTCTCTCTCCTGTCCTCAACCACACCATCTCCCTCTCTTCACTTTCCTTCTGTCCCCTTCTCTCTCTCTCTCTCCCCTGCTCTCTCACTTTCTCTCTCTCTCTCGCTCTCTCTCTGTCTCTCTCCTCTCTCTCTCTCTCTCTCTCTCGTGTCCTGTCCATCTCTCCGTGTTATCCCTCTCAGGACCATCCCTGACGATCCACAGCTAACTGACCCCCGACTTCAGCCGTGACCGACATGGCGCGAGAGTGTTTCGAACTGGTGGCAGGTCAACAAGCTGAAAGGTCATGTGGGATGTTGACCCCGCCGTGACCCTGACGCTGATCTCATAGGGATCCTGCCACTCGCGTGTGTGTGTTGTGTTTGTTGTGGTGTGTGTGTGTGTGTGTGTGAGCGAGACGAGAGAGAGGAGAGAGAGAGAGAGAGACGAGAGAGAGGAGAAAATGTGGTGTGTGTGGGTGTTGGTGTGTGTGTGTGTGTTGTGTGTTGTGTGTGTGTGTGTGTGTAGTGAGACAGAGAGATAGCTCAGAGAGAGAGAATGTGTGTGTGTTTATGTGTTGTGTGTGGTGTGTGTGTGTGTGTGTGTGTGTGTGTGTGTTGTGAGTGGAGTGAGAGAGAGAGAGAGAGAGGAGAGAGTGTGTGTGTGTGGTGTGTGGTGTATGACCCAGAATCTTGTGACAGACGGCGTGGCCGCAGCAAGACAGGCTGATGTGGCAGTATCGGAAAACAATGGGAGCGTGGCTACTGCTGTGCTCCACACACGGTGGTTGGTTGGGAGCAAGCAAGCTGAGAAAGCACAGAGACACACCACTCTATACAGATGGTACATCCCCAGTGTGTGGAGAAAACACGCCGGTTAGTAAGTAGCACACACCGCACACACCAACAAGCACACACACTCACGCACATAAACCACAACACACAACACACACACACAACACACACACACAAACACACACACACACACACCACCCCACAACATACACCACACACTACACAACAACACCACACACACACACACACACACACACACACACACACACACACACACAAACCTCACGCACACAACCACAACCACACACACAGGACGCACAAACCGGCACACATAGGACACAGCAACACACCACACAAAACCACAGACACAGACACACACAGACACAACATACAAACACACACACACACACAACACACACAAAAACACCACCACACAGCACACACGGACACAGATCAAGGGTCAGAAGGGACAGGACAATGCAGATGCACATGAACCATTCTGGTTGTCCTGTTTCTGTTTGAGTTCTGTCTGGGTTCTGTCTGTCCTGTCTGTCTGTATTGTCTGTCTTCTTCCTGTCTGTATCTCTATCTTCCCTCATCCTCTTCTCTCTATCCTCTCGCTCTCTCTCTCAAACGGTCCTGTTTCTGTTAGGTGTTTATTCAGGTATAATAATGCGTGATTGATCCATGTTCTGCGTTCCTTTTTTCTTTACCTCTTCTCTCATCTCTCTCTCTCTCCTCCCTCTCTCTCTCATCGAGCTCTCGCTCCTCCCCCTCTCATCTCGTCTCTCGTCTCCTCTCTTCTCCCCGTCCCTCTCCCACTCTCTCTCTCCTGCTCGCGTCTCTGTCTCTCTCTCTCTCTCTCGGGGGGTTCTCTCTCTCTCTCTCTCTCTTCTCTCTGGGTTTGTGTGTGTGTGTGTGTTGTGTGTGTGTGTGTTGTGTTGGGTGGGATTATTTGTAGTGTTTATCTAGCATCATATTCCTTCTTCCCCTCCCCATCCCACCCACTCCCCCACTCCCCCCCCTATCTCTCCCCTCCTGCTGGTGCACACCATGTGTGTATACGTGGTCTGTTTCCCCCCCCCGTTCCCCCCCCCCGGGTTTCCCCCCCCCCCTCTCTCTCTGTCCTCTCCTCTTTCCTCAGCCTCCGCCCCGCTCTCTCTCATCTCCTCTCTCCCGCTCTCCTCTGTCTGTCTCTTCTGTAATCTCGCTCCCTCTCTCTCTCATCTCTTTCATCCTTCTCTGTC
>JADBJO010008057.1:90394-102105 GCA_016801955.1 Conus betulinus | reverse complement strand
CATTTCAAGAGATCCAGGTAAACGCTGGGTCTGTAAAATTCCTAGCTGCTGTCTGCCTGGGTTATCAAAAAAGTAGAGCTGAACCACTCTGTTGACATCTGGTGATCTCCCTTGTATCCTTCTATGGCGCCTCAAACTGAGCTCAACGTTTTCCCCTCCATACTTATCAAGTTACTCTTTACACTTGATTAAGGTTTTTTTTATGCAACAATTTTGCTTGCAGTGCTTTTCCCTAGTATTTTGTTTTTTCTGCACTTCATTGGCTGCTTTGGGATGCCGTTGGAGTCTGTTTTTAAATAGTTGGTGGTGAGAATACGACAAAAGTATAGGAGTATGTCTCCTTTTGGATGCCAAGGGAAGCTTAAACTAATTTCAACCGCAACGACGTGAAGACAAAATACTTTCAAAACATAAACTTATTTGAATGTGAAAAGAAACCGTAACCAATAACTATGGAGAAATCGTAACCAATAACTTAGATTATGAAACATGTATTTCGATTTAAAAACTGATCATTGTAAATGAAATTGGTCATGTATTATTTGTATCCAACGAAGAAAACATAAACAAACCATGATGAATCTTAGAGATCTGTCTGATACCAGATTGGTAAGCTTTGGATGTGCCGATATACACACGAAGCTGTTGCACGATCAGAAGAGTAACAAACTTGTTTAAAAAATGTGTGCGATGGCCTCGCTGACATGTGTTTCGACTAACATACGCAAAAAAGCTTAAATATGAAAAAAAAAAAAAAAAAAACTCACTTTGTAAATTTATGCAGCAACACATTGTGAATCTTAATAGGAAAAGACAAAAGGGATCTATCGCTGTCAGAAAACGCAAGGCTCACTTGGAAATCTGTACGATGGACACATCCCTGAAATTGTTCGTGCCAAACACCTTATTCTTGTCCGGATATCGGCTGGCCCACCCTGCATTCACCAGAATCACGGCTCTCTCTCTCTGGCATCTTCCCGTGCTCCGATTCCCAGTTCTGAAAAACATGGTGGTAACAAAACATCAGACCGAAAATCTTGTCCCCCTTATCGCGTAAAGTGAGAGAAATGTTTAAAATTGGGCATTAAAAATATCAACACAAACTTAAGCTTAAAGTATGTTGATTATGTTGGCGGTTTTTTGCATAGGGGGCAATACAGATACGAAGTTCACTTTCGCACATTTTCCAACAGACGAATTACAAAGTACAGATATTTGCGATAACACATTCTCCTCACTTTCTCTTTCCTTAAAATATCTTTTCTTTATCCTTGTTCATTTCTGTCTTTATATATATGTTTGTCAATTTATTCACTGCATGAAACAAATTTAAGACTGATTTTTTTTTTTTTTTTGGTCGTTTCGTGAAATAAACGGTCTCTCGTTTCATGTTATTGCAACATTACGAGAGGAAATATACAGGCATATATATATTACTCTACATTGTGATGACAGAAAACGGGATAAAGACTAAAAAAAAACAAGCAGCTTGATGGGCCCCCCCCCCCCAAGGCGGAAAAAACGAAAACAGCGCGTTAAAGAAGAGAGAGAGATGGGGGAAGAGAGAGGGAAGGTAGAAAAAAGGGGAAAGTAACTAGTATAGAATTTCTAGGGGACGAGGGTACAATTTTTATACCGAAAGACGACCCGATTCCCCCTTCCCTACCCCCCGCGGCCCTCTCCTTCCTTCCACACACATATTCCACTTGGCTTCCCTGGCATTGGCATGCATACAGGGAGAGGTCAAAGATAACGATTTCTAAACATGCTTTTCATCGATGAAAGTTGTGAAACATTCATGAATTTTTAGCACATTTCATGAAATAACCCATTGGAATGCTGTGACTTCCAAATATTCACATTTTTTCGGTCGTTTCCAAACATTTACTTAGTTTGCAATTTCGCTGTACCATGCATGCATTCAGAAAATCATTTGCACACGTTCAAATTCAAGTATTGCCTGTCGTCGCACTGTGGGTCATGGGTGGGAAACAAATCAAACCCCAAAAGGATAACTGGGAAAGGGATGGGCACCGCAGCGCGTTCGGGCCCTCATCCCTTCTGAATGCTGTGTTAGTTACTCAAATGTCAATTCACTATCGTCCATGAGTTCACACAACCGGCAATTCATTGTACTGTGTTATCGCTCATGTTTGCTGAACATTAAAAGAAACGCACATTAATTGTACGAGTTTCTCAAACTTCAGGCTGGCAGTGTATCAAGTAATCAAACCTTTCCAGATGACACGTGTCGACATAATGTCTGGCAGGTGTCCGTAAAAAGCACGCGCGCCGCGCTGAATTATGCCCCTTGCATCGCTCTTTAAAGTCGGACAGAGGTGTCTTTTCTCTCTTTCTCTCTCTCTCTCTCTCTCTCTCTCTCTCTCTCTCTCTCGTGCAGCCCACACTATGACGTGACCTTTCTTTTGTCAACAGTATAGGGTGCGGCGTCGCCTATCATGGAATACCAGTGCTAGAGGAATAAAGATCACCAGAGTTTTTCTCTGAGGCTGTTATCAATCGGGATCTTCCCACCAGGTCAACCAACAAAACAACCAGTCCCGAAGGCTGCTTCATTAATGAGTAAACGTACAGAGCTCCCTCTCAGCAACACACAGGGGAAATAATGTTACTTACCAGCCCAGCCGACCACAGTGAGTCACATCAGAGTTAATTCAAGGTAAAAGTTAACGTCAAGGTAGTCTAGCCGTCACTGGCCAAGGAAACAGTTACAACATTTGTGTCGCACAGTTTTCCTCTACAACAGCTCACTTGCCCCTTAAACAAGACACTCGTTTTCCCAAAACGGAACAAAGTAAGTCCGGGAACTCATGTGCCCTTACACAAAGTTCAGTAATTTTCTTTGAAGTCTTTCCCGCCGACCACGCAGTCTGTTTAAAATGTAATCGCTGGTATATTGGGCACGTCCCCGCACAAAGAAAATCAGATATCCGCCCAGCCCCCTACAGGTTTGGCTATAGCCTTCGTCAACTCCGTCGACCCAGCACAAATTCCTGAGATTCCCCCTCCCCCCCCCCAAGAAACCCCCCCCCCCCCCCCCCCCCCACACCCACCCCCATACACAGCCATTTCTCCCCCTTCTCCCTCCCTCGCTCTTTCAAGGATGGAAACCCGTTCGCAAGACCACCAGTCCTTCAGCGAGTTGGGAAACAACGTGGGCCACTTCAGGCCCTCGACAGGGGAGAAGTAAAACGGGTCTGAAAAAGACACTGTAGTCTGCCTGGATGTTCTGGGAATGAACTTAATGAAAAAGGGGGATTTCTTTTATCTTTGTAAGAATGAAAACGTTTTTGAGCGAGAGAATAACGGACGTAGTTTTCCTTTTCTCCATTAGTTTAAAGAACAATTCTTGATTGATGTGCGATCATTTTTTTTTTTCAAGAGAATTTTTTCTCTATGTAACAATTTTACAGTAATCTGCAATGGGTTTTTTTTTTTTCTTTTTTTTTCTTTTTTTTTTTATTTTTTTTTTTACATTTTTCAAAGAGAAAATTTTGTGTCAAATCGGGAACAACTTTGAAATCTGATTACAGAGCCTATCAAGCTATAAACCTTACTCACCAGATCTGTTTGCCCAGTTGGTCAGTTGACAGCGAGAATGAATTAGGATGGGATCGCCAAGAGCGCTTACGACCGAGTGTGACTGCTACGATGTTCCCAACAAAGCGAGGTGCATTCATGAATACCAGCTGAGCTCGGTTGCACGGCCGTAAAGCTAAAAATAAAACCCACCTTGGTCCAGAATAAGGACTAGTCTAAAAAGACCCCCCCCCCCCCCCCCCCCCCCCCCCCCCCCCCCCCCCCCCCCCCCCCCCCCCCCCCCCCCCCGCCGCAAGAAAAAGAACAATAATATCAAAATGTTCTAGCCTTCAATGTTCTATTCGTCTTCAAGCCATATTCTATCTTTCCACCAAGTTTAGTTAAAATATTTCCCATAGTTTTTCACGCAATCTTGCTGATAGACCAAAAAAAAACAAACTGAAACACAGAGAGAGAGAGAGAGAGAGAGAGAGAGAGAGAGAGGGGGGGGGGGGGGGGGACATGGGTCAAACAAACCGTCCTTGACTTCATTCACAACCCAATCGACGTGTTGGATACAGACTGACCTTGACCCCAGCGTCCTCTCACCTTCAGGTCGTCCACGGTGAGGCTGTACTCTGGGTTGTCCATCACCTTGTTGCTGACGTCGACCACCACGCCTGGCCCCACCAGGTTTTTCAGCGGGGACCTGGTGCATGCGCCAACGGCCTTCAGCGCCGTGGGCAGGAGCGTCCATATGAGTTCCCATGTGTTCTGGCATCTCGAATTTGTTGTTTTCGATCCTGAACGAGAACCAAAGGTAGTGGACGGTCAAACTATGGCATGATATACTTTTCTATAACCTTTTCTGATCGAAACTTTGAAATTCAGTTCTCAACCCAGCAGGTGCTCTGAAGAAGTCGGCCGGATTGCCGACGAAAGCTACGCACATAGTGAGTAGCCTTCTTTAACTGAGTGACTTGTTTAGTCTGGTAGCCATTATTTGAAATTAATGTAAAAAGAAAAATAGGACTGTATCCGCCAAACATGAACAAACGAATCACAAGACAACACGACGCGTTTCGACCTATTAGGTCTTCTTCAGGCAAGATAAAACAAATTAAAACGTGTCTGAAGAAGACTTAAGAGGTCAAAATGCGTCGTGTTTTGTCTTGTGATTCTTTTTGTTCGCGTTTGGCGAATACAGTACTTATTTATTATTTTTTTTTTTAAAGATTTGTTTAGATCTCCGCCTGCAGTCGCCATACTTTGGAACTAACTTTCAAATTTATGGTCGGACCATTCGAAGCGTATCTTACTGTATTGAAATACGCTGCAGTGATATTGCTGACCTTGTGACCTTGCTCTTAGGTAAAAATGGCTTCATTTGGCCGCCCCAAAATGAAATGAGATGTGGTGAGGAGGGACGGGCAGGTGGAAGATAGAGGGGTGGGGTGGGCAAATGGTTTGAGTGGATTGATGTGGAATGTGGTAGTAGAGTTGCATGGCATCGGAATTTGGCGTTCTTAGGGGTTTTTGCTATGGGTCCAGTAGCTTCTTATAAGACAGATGGAGATTCTGATTGAGTTCACAGCGAAGTGGTCGCTGATGACATTCATTTTGAACATTCTGACACATTCCATAACTGCAAGTCTTGGACAAAACACAAAAAAACACATTCACTAAGTGTAATAACTCTAGGCAAAAAATACACAAAACATCCAAAACAAACAAATTAAAAAAAAGTTTCAAGATTTTGTCTTTAATATGATACAGTAGATATGTAGCGACTAAATTTGGACGAGGACAAAGCAGACATACCAAGCTGATAAAGCACTTTCAGGCTCAAGATCTCTATTTTCATCCCTCAATAGTCCTAGGCTCCAAAGCGTTCTTGTTCATGCTGTGTGTTTGTGTTCTTGGCCTGTATCTCGACTCTGATCTCATTTTACAGCATCAAACAGCTAGCATCAGCATCAAACAACTAGCATCTGTCAAGCATCCTTTCTTGAACTCCGTCGCGTCAACTCGGTCATAGCTTCCCTGACGGAACAGGCCATGGAAACGTCATCCTGTCAAGATTAGTAGATTCTTCTTGTACTCTTCTTCTAGGTGTGCAGCCTTGCTCTAGCCGACCTACAAAGCGTGAAAACGACAGGGTTGCACCAGTCAGGTCTCTTCGAAGCAATTTCATTGGATAAAAATCGAGTCACTAGCCAATAAAGTTGCCTGTCTATGTTGTGAAATTATCGCACATGAAACACCTGTCCATCTTAATGAACTCGTCAAGTGTAGGTTCTGCCGACTCTATAGACAAAGAACAACTCCAGAGAATTTAAAAAAAAAAAAACACACTGGACATTGCTGTATGTATGCTTCCAGGTCTGTTGCAATCGGTAATGGCAATTCCTTTCTTTGTATGCCTCGAAGGCAAAAGCGGCCGCATCTTCTCATATACTTTTTACCTGTCCTGTGGTTTTTTTGATTGGGTGGGAGAATTTGTATACTTTCAAGCTCTCTGCGAGTCTCGCTATGATTTATTCCGTGAGTTTTACTTTGGCGTTATACTTTGCATAGTGAGTATGTTGTAGCCACTAACCAATGCTGATAATTGTTCTCTTGGATTGGTAATGCTTTCAGGTATCTGTTTGCCCAGCCTTTTCGGACATAGTTTTTTCATAACCTGTCTCGACACAGACCGATGAAATGGGGTCTGTCCTCTTCCGAGAGTTGTTTGATATCAGCGTACCCCTTTTTTGACTGAATGTGGGCGCCACCGCACATGATAAACGTTGATTAACAAATATCTCCATTTTCATCACAGTTTTATGCTAGAGAAAGATTCATTTATGAAGAGGTATGGAAAATCTTAGTATGAAATGAAGCTCAAAGCATTAATGTTCTCATCTAAACATAAACATTATTATCATTTTTTGTAATGACATTTTTAGACTGAACATTCTTTCAATATTCATACATCAAACTATGACATTTTGAGGGAGTTAGAGCAATTTTCTGTCAGGTGATCCTTTAATTGTCGCCCTTTTTCTCATTTTTCTTGAGCTTTGAGATGATGTTTTGTGTAAAGCTGTCTGTGAGACAAACCAGCCAACTGAACACAAAGGAGATTGGAGTTGATGTTGAGTTAAGGTGTCTGTGAGACAAACTGGGCCAAATAAAGAGAAAGAACATGCCCAAAAATGTAGATGAAACACCTGTCTCCTATCTTTTGTGATTTTCTTCAAACCGGTCTGTCTGTGCAGGCCAGCTGATTACCACGGATTCTGATTTGACCTGTGATCGACAAGCTGAATGTAGCTACCATCCCCCGTACAACTTACTTAACGATCGAATGTAAGTCTAACAATGGAGATACAAGAAGTGACACAAGCGCTTCACTAGCTCTCATCCACAGACCACTTTACAATTCAACAATCCACGACACTGACTGTCTCCGTGTACTCCATGAGCCTGCTTCAAAAAGTGGAGAGTGAGATCCCCGCACCGATAGATCCCCACACCGATAGATCCCCGCATCGGTAGATGTCTTATAGATCCCATCGTTAGATCCCCGCATCAGTAGATGTCTTATCACAGAAGATGTGCAGAATCGCGCACAGAAGCAACATTATTTCGAAGAAGGTAGGGAACGAAAAACGTAAAACTGACTTATCGTGATATACGTCAAGTGCGATTCGGAGTATCTGCTGCCAGATTTGGAATCCTAGAGTTGTGAACAATTGCTTGAAGATTGCATAGAGCATAGAGTTCCTTGTTTTGCTTTCTGATACAATGTGGAAACCGTATGTAAATTGAAGTGAAGCATAATTTAGACAGATTTTTGCGCCGGATTTTCTCTTTCAATTTTTTTTTTTTTTCAATATCTGAAACTTCAATGCATACACTTGCGTGCCAGAATCGTGTGTCAGGGTGTTTTGTGGTTGAGCAACGCAAAATAATCTGCATGTAATTTTGTTTAGATTTTTAAAACAATTTTTTGAAAGGCATGTCAAAATCTGTTTTTCTCCTCAATCTGGCTTGACTGCTGCTTGTCTTCGGCTCGCTGATTGCTTGAAACAGGGAATTCCGAGCTGTTCTAAAAAAAGGAAATCAGAGTCGTATGTAGGTCAGACTGCCGACAGGAAGCTGAACAAGAGTGCTGCACACGCGTCCCTTCAGGAAACAAAATGGCTGCCCAAGCTCCCCATGCACAGTTACTTCCCGGAGAAAAAAGAGGGAAGTGTTAGTTTGTGGCTGGCTTTCGATATCACAGACATAAGATTTCAGGAGGCCGACTTGTATGGCGCTGCTGGAGACGGGGTTGCAGAACAGTCATAAGAACTAATGTGTTTGCACAAGACGAAGCCAACCCCAACATACAAATAGCCAATCCCATGAACCGACACACAACCATTGTGAAGACAGTAGCATGACAGAACACATTGGGATCAGACGAGACATGCAAGAGGTAGTTGCCCAAAATCCCACCCTGCCTGTCAGAAGAATATACGATGGAGGAGTGGCTAGGCTCCACAGACAAGGAGGTGGAGACCGACCGACCATTCCCAACTTCAGTTCTGTGAAATCGTCAATCGAACGGCGAAGAAGAGCTATGATGCCACCCATACCTGCCACTTTAGCCGACGTCCAGATTGCCGGCCCATGGGCCGAAACGTGGCTTGGCAGTCGGTATCTGCAGCACCTGGACAATCAAGCTGGCATTGCTGTTTTCGCTACTGACGAGAACCTTCAAAAGCTGGCTCAATGCCATACTGTGTATATGGACGCCACTTTCAGAGTGTGCCCTCCTCCATACACCAGTTTTTTACAATCATGGGGGACTTCCATGGCTTTGTCATTCCCCTTGTCCACGTTCTCATGGATACCAAAACTGTTGCTCACTACCGACATGTTTTCCAGGAAATCCAAGCACGTGTGAGAGCTCTAACTCATCACCGCTGGAGACTAGGCATGGTGATCACCGATTTCGAGATTGCTCTACAAACTGCTGTTCGCGTAGAGTTTCCTGCCACAGCCATACGTGCATGTTATTTCCACTTTACGCAGTCACTGTGGAGAAAAATCCAGGATCTGGGACTGGCTGTAGCGTATCGTCAAAATCGCCGCATCATCAAGGAAATCCTGAGGAAAGTGATGGCGCTTGGGTATCTGCCACAGGCCCTCATGAGACTCAACTTTACCAACTTGGAAAATGCAAGACGTACAAGACGCCTAGCCGTGCAAAACCCATCTGTGGACGATTTCTTCAGGTTCAGGTACATCAGAAACACGTACGTGGGACAAGCCGCTACGTTTCCCCCGGACGTGTGGAACGTCTTCAACCGAGACATGAGCCAGCGCACAAATAACAACGTGGAAGGTGGGTTTAGCAGTAGCAATATAATAGTAGTAGTAGTAGTAGTCATGACGTTTGCATTCATGGGTTTACTTATTATTCTGAAAGGCTGAAAACGCATAATCATTTTTTCAGAAACAATTTCAAGCTATTCACTGTAATTAAGCCATTTAAGCCTACTGTCCCTTTCTAGGAACGCTAGAAATATTCACCTCTGAGTTCTCAAACAGTGAAATGTGTGCAGATGTTTAATGTCAGCAATGCAGAGCACAACTGTCTTATATTACCAGGTATTTTTGTGCTTTCCATTAATTTGTTGTATTTTTTGGAAGCAACTAAATGTACTTGCAAGATTTCATTGCTGTTGGTGCTTTCCATCACCCACCAGCATATATAAGCCCATAGCTCCTTGGTTTTCAAAGGCTTTTTATAATCAGTATTATACTGATACAAACTTTTTATTGTTTTCTAGCCTACCATCGAGCGTTCAGCGTTGCGGTACAAGTTCGCCACCCAAGTCTGTGGACATTCGTTCGACACTTGAAAGATCTTCAGGCAAGTACAGAACAAAAGATCACATCCGCGGAGAATGGCGACACTCCACCTCGCCGAAGAAGAAAGTGGAGGCAGCTGGAGAGAAGGCTGACGAACTTAAAGAGACAGTACAATGCCGGCAACCGCAACCTCGATGACTACTGGAGAGCAGTCAGCCATTCAGTCTGGGACGTGGTTTGAACATGCACAGTGTTCTCCAACAGATGTTATCCTGGCTCCTCCGACCCTCTCTCTTATGGACTTTTCGTTTCATAAAGTGTTCCTCTGCTGAACTTGACTGTTTTGCTCGAGCTTCAGTTTGTCATTTGATATTTTAATTTTGCCCAAATCATAAATTTATTTTGTTTCTACACGTTTTTGTTTGTTTCTTCTTGCGAAGTCATCTCTTCCATTTAGAAAAAAGGATATTGGTGAGCTCCACTCTCTGGAGATTGTTTTTATAATTGAGTTTGTAAGTGCGCTTAGATTTTTTTTCACCATAAAACAACCTCGAGAGAGCAGTCCATTACATTCATATCCCAAAATTTTCACTGACTTTGAAACATGAATATAGCTGACTGCTGTCTTGAGATTCCTTTCATTATTTTATTTCTTAATTTTGTTTTAATTTTTTGACAAGTATTTTCAAAATAAATGCTCTTCAGTAAAATTTCTAAATTGTCATTAAGTTCACATTCCATTTGGGAAATGGGAGATAGATAACTGCCGCTCATCGAGATTGCTTTTACAATTTGAATTTTTAAAAGTTTCGTTCACACATTTTTTTCTACTGCAAAACAACCTCAACAGAGCAGTTATTTATTTTCATATTGGAAAATTTGACCGATTTCAGGACATGGTCACGTGGATATAGATGACAGCTGTCTTGCAATTTTGCAATCATTTGATTTCTTAATTTGTTTTGATTTTTCACAATTGTCTTAAAAATAAATATTTTCATTCAAATTTCTGAATATCGTTAAGTCAGCTATACATTTTTTAAAATGGAGATAGCTACCTCCCGCTCTCTCAAGATGGCTTTGAAAATTGATTTTTTTTTTTTTTAATTTCCTGTAGATTTTTCAACGAAAATCCACCTCGACATAGCAGTCGTTTTTATTTATTCCCAAAATCTGACTTATTTTGGGACGTGGATCTAGCTGACTGCCATCTTCAGGTTCTTTTCATCATCTGATATCTTTAATTTGTCTTATTTTTTCCACATTTTCTTCGAAATAAATATTGTTCAATAACATTTGTGTAAATTATTGTTTGTTCTATTGTAATGAAAGAGTTGATAGCTGCCCAGAAAATGTATATACCGTAGAGTTCGGTTAAAAAAAAATCGCTTACAACAAAACTCGGCTAAACGTATGTACAGTACATTTTTTTTAATATAATGAATTTTGAAAGGCGCAATTCCAAATGATCTACACTTGCTCAAAGCGCCGCGAGCTGAACCCAACACGCACGCTCACGTCACCACGCGCATTCACTCACTCACACCGACATACATTTACAATGACGTGGTGCGAAGGGTCAGCTCAGCTATTAATGGAATTTAGAATCACTGCGGGGATCTATTGGTGTGGGGATCTATCGGTGCGGGGATCTATTGATGTCGAAAGCTATCCCGATAGTACTCCGCATTGGTAGATCCCTGCACCGATAGATCCCCGCATCGTTAGATCCCCGCACCGATAGATCCCCGCACCAATAGATCCCGCAGTGATTCTAACTTCCGTTAATAGGGATCTATCTATCGGTGCGGGGATCTGTTGATGTCGGGAGCTATCGGGTCACATCCATGTCAGTGTGACCGGAGCTCTCCTCCTCCCCCAGCTCTGTCAGTGTGAGCGGAGTTCTGTTTCCACAGCACGACTCGTTACACTTCGACCACTACACGAGCCCCCCCCCCCCCCCCCCCCCCCCCCAAACAAGTCAACCATGGTCACTTCGTGTCTCTGTTGTCACACACTTTCCTGTGACCTTTCTAGCCTGAGAGAAATCCCGTGAAAGCCAGAAAACGCAGAATGAATCACAGCTTGTCATGGAGTCTCTGCCCACTCGCCGCCATCTTTCACTTGGCCCCAGAGAGAGAGAGAGAGAGAGAGAGAGATCATCAGGACACTTGTTTTGGCTTGTGGTATTTCGTCGTCTCTCTCCAGTGACCATTTTTCTCCCCTGATTCATCTCCCCAAACACCTTTATCAAGTCGCTCCTTCATCTCTTCCTCACTAATGTTAACACAGAGAAAAACTGGGTGCAGACGTGTAGAACA
>JADBJO010008057.1:80394-85394 GCA_016801955.1 Conus betulinus | reverse complement strand
TCCAGTTCGTGGAAAAATAAATAATTCGTTATCGACGTCGAACAGTAACAACAGTGACATTCTCAAAACGTTTATGAACAATAACGATACGACAATGCAGCGGTCACGATGGACAGCCAAGATTGTTCGGTTTTCGCCCTCTGTGTTACGTGTCGCGCAGCTTCTCACTTCTTCCTTCAGGGCAAACAGGCGGTCATTTTGGAATTCTAATTTGGAAAAAAAAAATAGTGCCTGACTCACTGTCTATCTTGAAACTGTGCCATGTCGATGTGTGTCGCATCATCACCAGATGGTGCTCTTGGTGCAGGCGAGGATACAGTTGAGGGGTGGTGGTCAGAAGACTGAAAGATGTCAGCACAGGCATCTCCATTGATGGTGTCCGTTCTGTCGGTGTTGTGTGAGAGACAACGTGGTGTTGGCAGAAACAGGCTAGGCGCGGTAAATACACGTTCACTCGCCTTTTGCTTCCAGTGTTCCTCGGCCCTTTTCTGTTGACCTGCGACAGACATTTTCTTCTGAACACGACACTTTGAGCTTGGGCTTGCGTGGTAGGGGGGTGGTCGGCAATCGTTTTTAATCGAAGAACGACTACAGTCTGATTTTCTCTGCCATCAATTTTAAAAGATAATAACGTCATAAAACGCAGAGCGGCCTTCAGAATATATTCTGAATTCAGTGTAAGTCCTTCAATAGGCATTTTGGAAGTGTTTTTGTTCAGACAGACAAAATTTGCCGGAGCTGTGAGAAGTTCGACTTGCTGGCAGCCAGACAAGGGAAGTCACCAGAGAGAGAGAGAGAGAGAGATTTGGATGGTTTACTTACTTAGGCCTAGGTCCGTTATGAAGAGGTATGGATATTGTGTATTTAAAACAAATATATGCGACAGGTAACAAAGTATATCAAATGAAGACAAAATCATTTGTAACTTTTAAGGGGAAAGCCATTTTTCTAATTTTAAATGCCTTATACAAAAATAACGAAATATTTTGAACATCTTCTGTTGAGGATGACGACATCAGTAGGGTCAGTCTAAACAGGGATGGCTGTCTATAGAATTTCGACTTATTCAATTCATTTCTAATGTTCATAAGGGCTGGACAACAAAGAACAAAATGCGTCTCATTTTCTTGTGACACTTTACAAAGAGGACAAAGCATATCATTGTCATCAACAACGGTTTTGTATCTAAATTTATGTATTGCTAAATCCGATATTCCAAGTCTAAATTTTGCCATATGTATTTAAAGTGTCTATCCATTTATAACATTACAGGGTTCAGATCATGGGAATTACCAAACTGTCTGTAAAAATGAAACCTTTTACTATTATGCACATGATTAACCATTTTTGCCAACGGCAGTCAACTAGTCGCCAAAAAAAGCAACTTATAAACTGTTTAATATTTACTACACCCTGATTCAGCCATACAAAACCAAAACCGTATTCAAAAAGACACAAACGAACTTTACTAGCCTAGTTATTTTTTCCTCTAGAATGAAGACCATAAAGCATATTATAAGCTTTAGGAGGTGTTCTGTACTCTTCCGTTTGAAGTAGGTTAAGGCAGTTTTGGATGCATTTAATGGCAGAAACAATATATATAGGAAACCTATTCGTCGTCTCGCCATACACAAGATCATTAGGTGTCCGCCTATTTACACCTAAACATTTTTTAAAGCGAAAAGATCCACAGGTTCACAATGCATTGTAACGTTATCTAATTCTCATAATTCCGATCCGTACTGTGCAATTGGCTACACTTGACTATCGAACAACTTGCAAAATACATGAACAGACGTATTGTTGAGAACATGTAACTTTTTCATAATACAAAACAAAACATTTTTGGCCTTGTTAGCGAGATCCTTGCAGACATTAACAAAACGCAGACGAGTAGAGAGAAATGTATACCCAAATATCTCTAGGCATTCACAACAGGCATGGGAGCATTATTATATAGCCATCGTTCTCTTGCAGTCAGATAACTACCCTTACAGAATACAATGATGTTACTTCTAGATAAATTAACTTTCAGCTGGTGAGATGCAGCTGAGTGGTGTAAACTATTCAGTTGTGTCTGTAAATCAATAATTGTCTCTGACATCAAAATCACGTCATCACCCAGTAACAGAGTAAACAATTCAAACGTATCAGAAGTCAACAAGCCCCCGTGTCTCCTGTTATCAATTATCTCAATTGCTAGCTCGTTGATGAACAGTGAAAATAAAACTTGACTGCAGGCATCACCCTGTTTAACCCCACTGGACAATTGGTATAATCTGTGAATTAAGCTCCACAATGAACTTAAACTTTCACCTCATGGCACATACTTCTACTACATCCGTAAAGGTCACCTTTAATACCGTTTTTTATTTATCATTGGTCAGATTAATGGAATCGAAAGCTTTATCAAAATCAATGAAAGCTACATATAATTTTCGATTAAAAGAGAACTGTTTTTGAGAGAGAGAGAGAGAGAGAGAGAGAGAGAGAGGAGAGAGAGAGAGAGAGGAGAGAGAGAGAGAGGAGAGAGTGTGTTGACGTGACTTCACATGGTAGTTCTAATGAAAACGCAAAGAGGTTGACATGGCATGACGCAACAATGGTTATGACGTAATATAACTGTCTTCTGTAGTACCTACATTCAAATAGCATATTTAGGAAATTATGCCTGCAATATCATTGCTTTAAATGTCTTGAATTTCATTAGTATTTATTACTTATGTATGACGGTGTGACTGCACACTTACAATTAAGTCGCTTTTTACAACAAGATCTAATCAATACTTACTACTTATATACGTGAGCATGATTGCACACTTACAGTTAAGTCGTTTCTTACAACAAAATAACTCTGCCTGGTAGTCTCTTCAGATCTAGCAGCCGGTCTCAAGCCCAGGTAAAGGAGGATGGTTGGGCGTGAGGCTAGCAACCTCATCTGTAAAATAACTACCTGCTACAGGTGTTTGTGAGTGTGTATGTGTGTGTGTGTGTGTGTGTGTGTGTGTGTGTGTGTGTGTGTTGTGTGTGTGTGTTTTCCCTTTTCCAGTTTGCCAGAACACTGTTTGAGCAGCCAAAATCTGGGACCCTAAGTGTGGACAAAGGAGTTCTTGAGCAGCATCTGAGGAAAACATACTCTGACTCACAGAGCAAAGCACCACTCGACATTCAAGGTCTGCTGTGGCCAGCCAACTCTGAGGAACAGTTCAATGACAAGCCTCCAACGTTGGCGGAAATCAAGGTGGTCGACAAAGCCAGAGCCAAATCATCACCAGGGCAAATGGAATACTTTACCAGCTGTACAAGAAATGTCCCAAGGTGCTGGAGTGGCTTCACAGGCTGCTGTGATCAGCTTGGAGAGAACCAGATCAGCAGCCAGTGGATGACAGCAGATTGTGTGTACATCCCCAAAGAGCAAAAACTCAAGTGACATCAGCCAGTTCAGGCCAATATCACTACTGAATGTCGAAGGGAAAATCTTCTTCTCTGTCATGGCAGCAAGGCTGACCAAGTACCTCATGGAAAACAAGTACTTGGATGTGTCAGTCCAGAAAGGTGGCATCCCAGGCTGGCTGTGTAGAACACGCCACAATGATCTGGGACGCAGTCCAAAGAGCAAAAACAGAAAAGAGAGACCTGGATGTAGTGTGGCTTGATCTGGCAAACGCATATGGATCTGTACCCCATGAGATGATACAGTTGGCACTTGAGATGTACCATGCACCAAAGAACATCTGCAACATGCTCAAGAAGTACTTCAATGGCTTCTCAATGTGGTTCTCTACCAAGGAGTACACAACAGATTGGATCAACTTGGAAGTAGGCATTGCAATGGGCTGTGCAATTTCCCCATACTATTGGTGTTGGCAATGGAAGTCGTCTTGAAAGCAGCAACAAGTAACGCAAGACAAACAGACCTTGGCGATGGATACAAGATGCCCCCTCTCAAGGCCTTCATGGTTGACACTACAGTGATTTCATCCAGAGAAGATGAGACACGTCATGTGCTGGAGAGGCTGGATGACATAGTTGCCTCATCCAGAATGAAGTTCAAGCCAAAGAAATCACAGAGTCCCTCACTGAGGAAAGGAAAAGTGGCTGAATCTGTGGTCTTCAGTGTTGCCAACCAGGCCATTCCAACAGTTACAGAAGCAGCAGCAGTCAAGAGCCTTGGAAGATGGTGTGATGATACGCTGAAAGACACACAAAGAGCAAAAGAAACCAAACAGATGTCGGAAGAAGGATTGGAGACCATTGATCAGTGTGTGCTCCCTGGCAAACACGAGGTCTGGTGTCTGCAGTTCATGCTGATACCAAAGCTCTTATGGTCTCTGATGATATACGACATCTGCACCAGCATAGTGGAGGCAATGGAATCCAAAATCAACAAGTTCACAAGGGAATGGCTTGGTGTCCCACCCTGTCTGACTGACATAGCACTGTACTGTCACCAAGCAAAGCTGAAACTACCACTGAAATCCATCCTGGAGGGAATACAAAGCAGGGAAGATCAGACTTCAAAGCATGCTGGAGGACTCAGGAGACAAGGTGGTAAAGCAATCAAGCCCCAGCTGAAGACAGGCAGAAATTCTGCCAAAAAAAGTCTCAAGATTAGAGAAATAACAGGACACACACAGACTAATAGACAAGGACTGGGGGTGTGACCAAAACTGAATGGTGGTCAAAGGCCAAATGAAAAGCCAAAAGAGACATGATGAGATTCAGGAGATGAGAAAAGAAGAAGACAAAAAAAGACTCCAAAAAGCAGTCCAGCAGAGCCAGCAAGGGCAATGGACAATGTGGGAGTATGCACTCCAAAGAAGTCTCACTTGGAATGACATTTGGCACATGGCCCCGCTCAGGATCAGCTTCATTCTCAGATCTGCATATGACCTTCTGCCCTTTAAATGCAAACCTGGTGAAGTGGGGGAAAAACAGACGATCCTTCATGCCCCCTCTGCCATGAAAAAAAGTAGTCTGGGATAGTACCAACACCACAA
>JADBJO010008057.1:75000-80208 GCA_016801955.1 Conus betulinus | reverse complement strand
CGTACAAGTAGGACTCAAACTTCCCAAACAGCCACACAACAGCCAAAACATTCCACTCAAAACCTCATCTCTTTCTTGTAGCAAAACTGCACCCAAACCAACATTTGAAGCATCAGTTCGTAGAACAAAAGGAGCATCCGGATTTGGTAGAAGTACTACCGGTCACTGCACAAGTGTTGCTTCATTGTGCGGAATGCTTTCCTGACAACTGTCACTCCACAGAATACGATTTGTTGATTTTTTCTTTGTCAGATCAGTCAAAGGAGCTGCCAGAACAGAAAAAATTTGGAACGAATCGGCGATAATAGCCCCCCAAACCCAAAAATGACCTGACTTCTTTCTTTGTCGTAGGAATTGGAGCACTACGGATCTTCTCAACTTTGTCCTCTGTTGGTTTCAAAACACCTTGACCAACCCTGTGACCCAAAAATTCCAATTCTTCAAATCCAATGAAACATTTGGAAGGACGAACAGACAGATTTGCCTCCAGCAACCTTTTGAAAGACTGCCTGTAGAGCATCAAGATGTGATTCCCAGGTTTTAGTGGCGATGATGATGTCATCCATGAAATTTTGTACATCAGTTCTTTCCAATGGTTCAAGCAGCCGCCGCATCATTCTACTAAAAACTGCAACAGCATTCTGCAACCCAAAAGGCATGACTTTCCACTGAAACTGACCCCCGTGGTGTGCAAAATGCAGTTTTTTGCGCTCTGTCCTCTGGTTTGATTGGAATCTGCCAATATCCCTTTGATAAATCCAGCTTGGACAGGTATTTGGCCTGGCTCAATTGACTGAACAGATACTCAGTATCTGGAAGTGGCTCAGTATCAAACTCGGTGACACTGTTCAATTTCCGGTAGTCAACACAGAAGCGAACCTTTCCATCCTTCTTTGACACCAAAACTATAGGAGAACTATAGGGAGAACAAGCCGGTTCAATCACACCAAGCTTTAACATTTCCTCAACTTCCTTGCGAACAACAGTCTGCTTTGAATGAGGCAGCGGGTACTGTTTCACCCCTAATAGGAGTAGTTTCCAGGGAGCTTCAACTCAAACTCACCCAAGTCAGTCTGCAAAGGAAGATCAGTCACGACCCTTTCAAAACACTCAGCTACCTGAGTCGCCTGATGCCTCTGTTTATCAGACAATGTCGGACCAAACTGGATGTCCGCCAAAGACTCCTCTTTTCCTAGTGAACACATAGGAACCTTCCGGAAATCTTTCCCAAGTCCATCCTCTCCTCCTTCCTCCACAACAACTGCAACTTGAACAGCTGAAACCGCCTCCCGTTTCCCTCCATCTGGTCTCTCAACATACTGTTTCAGCAAATTTGCATGATACAGTTTTACCCTGCCTGCCACCCTGACCCTGTAGTCAGCTTCTCCAACTCTCTCCACCACTTCATATGGACCCTGCCAACAAACCTGAAGTTTGTTGTGTTTGGGGGACAACAACAAAAGAACTTTGCTTCCAGGTTTGAATGAACGAGGACTAGCTTTTCGGTCAAAATATTTGGCATATCGAGCGGTCGCCTTCTTCAAATTTTCCTGAGCCAGTTTGCAAGTTTCCTCAATGCGATTCCGCAAATCAACAACATATTGTGCAGTAGTTTTGACTTCATCAGCAGCTTCCTCATCAGTCCCATGCCTGTCTCAAAACCATGAGTGGCCCTCTGACAGTACGACCGTACAGAAGTTCAAAAAGGTGAAAATCCAAGACTTTCCTGAGGAGATTCACGGTAAGCGAAAAGAAGAGCAGGAAGAAACCGATCCCAAAGTTTTGGCTGCTCTTGACACAACTTCTTCAGCATTGTTTTGAGAGTACCATTAAACCTTTCGACCAACCCATTGCACTGTGCATGGTACGGAGTTGTCGTCAGACCTCTGATAGACAAAAGTCGATTTATCTGACTCATAACAGAGCTAGTGAATTGAGTCCCTCTGTCAGTCAACACTTCAGATGGTATGCCCACTCTTGTCCAGATTTCAAACAAAGCCTCGGCCACACGTTCAGCTTCAATACTCTTCAAAGGTACCGCTTCAGGGTAACGAGTAGCATAGTCCACAACTGTCAGTACATAGCGGTTCCCACTTTCAGATGCTGGAATTATAGGACCAACCAAATCAATAGCCACCCTACGAAAAGGAGTGTCAATCAATGGCATTCTGACCATAGGAACCTTCTTTGTTTTCCCTTTAGGAGTCATTTTCTGACACACATCACAAGAAAGACAGTATCGTCTGACATCAGCACAAATTCCTGGCCAGAAAAACTGCTGCCAGCACCTCTCGAGAGTCTTTTTCGTTCCCAAGTGACCTCCCATCAATGATTCATGAGCAATCCTCATCAAGTCCCGACGGAAACACACACAGGTACAACAACCTGTTTGTATGAACCATCTTTTCCAATATACTGTCGGTAGAGTATCCCCCGACTTTCTTCAAACACTACCTGCCCAGATTTTCCAGAGTTTCTAGGTTTTCCCTCCTTTGCCAGATCCCAAAACTTTTCCAAGGTTTTTGTCATTCTGTTGAGCCTTCTTCAATTCATCCGGACTCACATTTCCTATCGCTTCAGCAGAAGGCTTCAAAGGAACAAATGGCTTTTTCTGTTTCGCTGCCTGAGCCCGAGTCAATACCGACACTGACTTCCCCGCTTTGTACACAGGTACAGACACTTCCTCTCCATCCCGACCAACTGCCTTGTTTCCAATGAGTAAATCTACCACTGGGTTTTCCATCAGTACAGCCTTGGTAGTTCCTGTGAAAAATGGAGACTGAATATCTATCCACCCAATAGGTAGTTCCTGACCACTACTGGAATCTGCCAACATGACTTTCAGTGTCTCTCCCGTCAACTGATTCTCAGCCACCAAATCTTTCTTCACCACAAAAAGTCTGCCCCTGTATCTCTCAAAGCCTCAATTTCCTTTGACCCAACTTTAGCCGTACATCTTGGCACAAAAGGTTTTTCCGAACAAGCCTGACACAATTCATCAACATGACTAGAATCATGTGAACCCAGTCGCATGGTTGTAATGACTGCTTTTATCCCTGATTTTTCCTTTTCTTTTTTCCAAAGAAAACAATCCACTTTTTTATGTCCCCTTTTCTTGCAGTGATGACACATGATTTCCTTGCTGGGTTTTGAAAAAACCCTGTTTCTGGCCTACTGAACCCCTTGAACCAGAAGGTAGTCCCCCTTTACTAACTTCATTCCTTCCCCTGTGAGCTTCAGAGTATCTCGGCCAAATCTGCAGCCTCTTGCACAGACTTCGGTTTTCTCTCCCGGATGAAAGTTGCCAAATCCGCCGACAAACTCTCCAAAAACTGTTCCATGAGCACTAAATCCAGAAGTTCATCAAAAGTAGCTCTACGTTCTGACAACTGTAGCCACCTTTCCACCCACAATTCAGTTTTGCCACATAACGCTGGTAAGTCTCTCCTGGTTCTTTCCGAACTCTGCGGAATTTGTGACGATAAGTCTCCGCTGAAATCTGGTAATGCTTAACAGAGCAGTTTTCAGAACAGTATAACTGTGCACCTCATCCTCCGACAAACCAGTATAAACCTCTCTTGACTTGCCTTTCAACAAAGCGCCCCCAATCGCACTGCCCAAGTACTCGGCTTCCAATCCTGCAACTTTGCGAGACGTTCGAACTGACAAAGATAGCTATCAATATCATCACCATCTTCAAAAAATGGCATGTCAAGTTTGACCCTCTCAAACTCCCGACTATCCCCATGACTAAATGAAGACGCCTGCATTTTCAGCTGCAGTTTTCGCTCTTTCAAAGCTATTTCAGCTTCCACCTCTTTCTGCCTCAATAATCTGTTTTCACAGTCAGTAACAAACTGAGCAAGTTCTCTGCCAGTTAACCCCATCTGTTCACCCTCCATTCTAAACCTTGCCATAGGACTTCCAAGAATAAACTGATGAGATCTATCCTCAGTAACAGCACCGTGACCACGGCCACGACCCACTGGAGTAACTCCAGGAGTAGGATAAGCTTCTGCCATCCCAACAACAAAATTTCCCAACTCTAAAATAAATGCACAACAGAGAAGGAAAAAATATATATATATAAATATATCCTAACAACACTACAAAACCAAGTGTCTTCCCTGCAATACACAAATTCCAACAAATCATCAACTAAAATAACCACAATATACTTTCTGCTAACTAGCAGTAGGCAAAAATAACAGGAACCTCTTGGATCAATATCCCGGACGAGCCCCCATTTTTTGTCACACAACTCTCTCAACAGTAGTCTAGGGTATTTCAATAATAGAGTCTGTGCAAAATTATTCTTCTTCAAGAATTTGGTTTACCTCTAACAGGCAACAGATTTAAAACATAGAACAGGACAATAATTAAACAAACATTCTCACAATTAGGGTGACCACACAACTTTAGATTTCACAATATTTATTTATCATTAATCTTTTAGCACCCCGCCATAACCAAAATAAACAAATACTAGCGACCCGGAGTCGCTCTCATCATAGCCAACAATATTGTCTTAAGAGTCCGAAGACTAAAGTTTTACTTAGCTAATTGTTCTGTAGCGATGCAGTAGTCTCCAGTTCTAGGATGTCTTGAACTCAGATGCAGAACCCATTGTTCACCAGCACACACACACAGTTCCTCCTCCAAGTAGCGTAACTTGAGAACCCCGACTGTAGCGTAGCCAAGACCCACTTCAACGACGCCAGCATGGCAGCATCATGAACAGCAACAGCAACAGCAAATCTGGAAGCACAGGGGGCTTCCTCCATATAGTTTCTATTAAACTTTCTTTTACTTATGGACTAAGCCCATTGTCAGCTCAGTCAACAAAAAAACATGGGAAATACCCAAACCATAATCCATCAACAATCTAATAACCTATGATCCAACAAATCCACTACAAATATTTGTACTACATTTTACACATAAATTTAAACATATTTCAATTAACTGTTCAACACAACATAAGCCCAGTAACTATCAACCTTTAATTCTTGTTCTATCAATATAAAATAAGCAACCATTAAAATTAGTAAAATTATCTATTATCTTCCTATCCCTTTAACCTTGCTATACTTTCAGTCCTTCCAGTCAACATCAAAACAATAAGACAATACTAGTCTCCAATCTGAATTCCACCATCAAATATATTTAGGAAAGTCTCAGCAGTCTCTCCAGCAGTGCAGAACCCTT
>JADBJO010008057.1:67500-70000 GCA_016801955.1 Conus betulinus | reverse complement strand
CTTGCACCTCAGCTACATGATAGCACTAAATATAATCACTGATGTGATGAACACTACACCAAACAGCACCAAAAGACACGCCCGCATGCTCACTGACACGGTCAAGCAAACGCCCACCCATCATTCATTGGTACTTGTAAAAGAGGAAGATACAGGGTGGTGGACGGCGTGTACTGAGCCACTAGGCACTAATTATTTTTATCATCGAGTGTTGCGAATGGCACCCCGTAAAACATGAATACTTCACGGCAGGTTCTTCAGAGTCCTTTTTCCAAAGATGCCACTTCCATTTGATTTCTGTTTTTTTTCTTTAAGAGTTTAGTGTATTTCATCTTCTGTGATAAAAAAGAGAGGATGGATATTTTAGTATCAATCTTTTGCTGACAGTTGAAAAAGCGATGAATCTTTTAATCTTTACATATTTACATGAACAGTTTTGTCACTCGTTGTTAATTGGGTTAGAGTGTCTGGCGTGGGTCGACTGGGCTAGAGGTTAACATGAATTAGATGTAAAGCACTTAGCATGCAAAGATACAAAATCACAGTCTCAAAAGAAAGGATACAGATTTGCCTGGTCGCAGGGTATGAAGATATTTATCATGCAGCTAAACTGCATTAACTCATCGTTTGGCAGTACAGCTACGCCCATCAAGAGTTCTCTGGCAAGTCTATGAATAATTCATGAATAAGTGAGTGTCAGACTATGACTTTTTGTTGCATTATGCACGACGCTCACTCCCCTTCTCTCCTGGGTGATAATTGTGTGCTTTCTCTTTTTCATCCTACTGCTATTTGGGCCAGATACCCATTGCCCTCCTCCACTGCTTCACTAATCATGATTCACGTTACGCCAAACAACCACAGAAATCTGCCTGGTGTGAACATCTTGGAATACTTGACTTGGAAGTGAAAGTACCCTGGGGCTTTCCTACGTGAGAGAGAAACGCCATGCGAATGCCATCACATATTAGTTTTACATTAAAAAAAAAACCAAAAAAACTGTAATCCATCGTCATATTATCATCCAAAGTGTCAGTATCTTTATTTTTTTTTTAATTTCATATCATCATTAATGTTATTGCTATCATTATTATCTTAACTCTCATTGTCCCCTTCCCAACAGCCTCGTTTTCATTCAACACTCATCTTGTGCTGAATTTGAGAAGATGAGTGATTGCTCGCCCTTTGTTTTCATTGTCCTGAATATTCTATCTTCTGAAGAAGACGTAAGAGGTCCAAACGTGTGTCGTGTTTTGTCTTGTAATTTGCTTGTGCCTGTTGTGTGGCGGACTCAATAATACATTTTTTTTTAATTTCTGAAGTTAATAAACTGCATAGTTCCGAACATCTCTTCTGTGGTCAAGTGTTCTGTATAGGTACAAACAGGTTATGAAGCGATACCGGCCTCTGTAATTTTTTGTAGCTCCGACTTCTTTTAATGTTACTGCAAACAAGCGTACTGTTGTGTTACACATCCGAGCAGTTATGTTGCCACTCATCAGTCAAAATGGAACATTGTGAAACACACATACAAACACAACACAGGAATGTTAGTACATTAGCCACTGCTGCTCCGTCATCTCCCATGGAACTTGGAAGAACACTGTTGACTTTAACTAAAGGCTGTTGACAAACTGAAAAAAAAAAAAACAACAAAAAAACACAATGTCTTTGCAGTCTGTCCTCCCTGAAGAAGACCAGCAGGTCGAAACGCACCATACCTCTTGTGTAACTTGTTTGTCTCCTTTGTTTGGTGCCCCACTAATATCACATGTGCTCTTATGCATCAGTTAACGCCTACAGTCAGCAAACTTTAAAAAAAAAAAAAAAGATGTTTTAGGAGTTTGTGCATAGCCCCGTAGACGTGAAACATACTGGTGAAAAGATAAATCTCCCACCGCAGATTGAAGAACAAGAGCGGTTTGAGAGATAAACAACAACAAAGGGAGAAAACGATGGCTGAAATTGTACATCGTCTATCATTTAGTGACATCTTCATAATTATAAAGGATCGGATGGTGAAAAAGGTACCACTGATCTATATCATCAAGCCAAATTCCGTCTCTGTGCTCTTGTAGATGGGTCTTTCTGCTAAAAAACCATCTGTGAAAAAAACAAAACAAAGCAAAAAACAACAAACAAAAAAAAAAGCCGGTGTTTTGAGTATGTACTGTGTGTGTTACGTTTGACATCTTAAGAAAAATGTAACATATTCATTCATTTAGCGTTACTTTGCACTCACAGCTGTGTGTTGGTATTTGGGCTTGCGCAGCTGTGTCAGACTTTGCATCGTTGCCCTGTCCTGTTAAAAAAAAACAAACAAACAAACAAAAGTGGCATTTTAGTTCTACACGATCAGCATAAAGGGCTTGCTAAGTCCGATAGCTGACCTTGACATGCTTAGGTTTGCAGATTCAGTGTAATCGTCAATTACTTTCA
This sequence comes from Conus betulinus, assembly GCA_016801955.1. NCBI lineage: Eukaryota > Metazoa > Mollusca > Gastropoda > Neogastropoda > Conidae > Conus > Conus betulinus. The sequence continues at coordinate 67,561 of JADBJO010008057.1, read as the reverse complement.
ACCTCTGTACAGCTGCTACAGAACACCTTTCTGCGGTGGAATGTAGAAGTATTCATCATTG
>JADBJO010008057.1:40000-52500 GCA_016801955.1 Conus betulinus | reverse complement strand
AAGGCATGACAATAAAGATGAATTGTTAAAATATAGTTGACTGCTTGCCTTGTAAACCAGTGAATACATGGTCTCCATTTTCACACCAGTCTGTAAGTATACAGTCCATTTTCTTATCATCGACTGTTGCCGTGTTTGTATACAAACACAATGTGCTACTGTCTTCAACACAGGTATAATCCTGTTCGATTACCTGTAAGATGTTGTTTTTTTTTTCATCCAACCTCCTCTCTCTCTCTCTCTCTCTCTCTCTCTCTCTCTCTCTCTCTCTCTCTCTCTCTCTCTCTCTGTCTCTCTCTCTCTCTCTCTCTCTCTCTCTCTCTCTCTCGCTCCATCTCTCTCTCTCTCTCTCCATCGCTCTCTCTCTCTCTCTCTCTCTCTCTCTCTCTCTCTCTCCCTCTCTCTCTCTCTCTCTCTCTCTCTCTCTCTCTCTCTGCCTGCCCCCTTTTTAGGTGGGCCCCCCATCCTCCAATTTTCTCCACACATTCTTTTCTTCTCAACTGACTCCCACGCACTTGCAGAGCTGTTAGTTCCAATACTGATGGATGCTCTAATGCAAACGTGAGTGTTTCGTTTTGTCTTTTAACATAGAGCGTTTGGATTTTTCATGTACTGGTGTGATGAATCCGTTCCATTTCAAACGAAATGATAATACTAGAGAGCAAATGATTCTGTCAATATACTTTACAACGATGACATGATTCGTTAAAGGCTGTATTAAGCGATTTCAAAATAGAGAATACTTCATAGCAGTGGCATTTGTATTAATGCGTGTTACACAATATGCAACGTTGTAAATGTCACATACCACATTTTATACGGTGTGATGAAGCTTTCATTCTGTGGGGAAAAATCAACGACAACAGCAACAACAAGAATAAATCCGCTAACCACACACACACACACTTGCGCGCGCGCGTGCAGACAGACAGACAGACAGACAGACAGACAGACAGACAGACAGACACACAGACAGACAGACACACACACACACACACACACACACACACACACACACACACACACACACACACGCACGCACATACACACATCCACGCACGCATGCACGCACACACGCGCGCACAGACAGACAGACACACACACACACACACACACACACACACACACACACACACACACACTTATATACACACACACTCGCCCGTACGCAGGGCACACCTACACGCTACATAAATCGAAAAACTATAATAAACATAAGCGAAGAACATAGGGCCCAAAGAAACATTTATGAAAAAGCAGCAGTTAATTTTGAATGGGCACATAATTGAAAGGCCATCTTTGGCTTTAGCTGCCCTCGTCTCCTCCATCCCTCTATCCAAGTGAATGAGCATTCCCTAAAAACAAGAGAGAGAGAGAGAGAGAGAGAGAGAGAGAGAGAGAGAGAGAGAGAGAGAGAGAGAGAGAGAGAGACATCGTAGAGACGGATGTGGAGACTACTTGATATCGTCTCACAACTTGACTATTCCCGACGATGCCAACCTTACAGCAATTAAAACTGTCCACAAGGAAGACATGAGGAAAGCCAAGAAGCGAAACAGTGGGCATAGGAGTTTCTCCTCCCTCCTCCTTTTTTCTCTATACTTCTCCCCTCCGACACCCCCCCCCCCCCACTCAACCCTCCCGACCCCAATCTCCAGTCTTCTCCTCCCCCCCCCACCTCCCCTCCCGCCACCCCCTGCGCCTCTCCCTCCCTCCCCTCCGTTCTTTGGCAATGTCCATGATGTATAGACACATCTTACAGTTATGTTTTTCCCTTTTCTTCCTCTCTTGCCTGTCCCACTTTCCATTCTTCCGTCTGAGTGTGTGTGTGTGTGTGTGTGTGTGTGTGTGTGTGTGTGTGTGTGTGTGTGTGTGTGTGGTGTGCGCGCGCGCGTGCGTGCGTGCGTGTGTTGTGTGTGTGTGTGTGTGTGTGTGTGTGTGTGTGTGTGTGTGTGTGTGTGTGTGTGTGTGTGTGTGCGTGCGTGTGCGTGTGCGCGCGCGTGTGTGTAAGCTGTATACTTATCATATCCTGTAGAAAACTCTCTTGTTTTGAGTTTGCAAGATTCCCATGTTTCTGTCGTGTTAATACTGTTTGTAGGTTGTTTTTGCAAGAAATGTTTCTTGCGTTTTGATCATCAGTCGTTGGAAATATATGTCTTGTAAATAGAAATTGTTACAAACGCCAGAATCCTGGGCACTTAATGAACTGGCTGTTATTCAGTTCTGTCACAACGGCTTGATGGTCCCTGTTTTGCACTGTGGTAATGTCACATGGGAAGCAGTAAGGCATTATTTCCTGGTTAATGAAGCAGCAATCTGTTCTACGTGCGATGAAGAGATGCTTTCACCACATGTATTCCTTTTCTGTATTGTGACAGTTTTTTTTCTTCTTTTTTTTATTATGTAGGTGACTCGATATGACGTCGTGTTTGCTGTCTACTGTTTGTTGAAGTCACCGAGTACCAGGAGCTTGTTATTGAAGTATTGACTTTTCATGTTCTGTAAGACCACGAGGAAACACACATTATCGACATCACCGTTCGGTGCTGGGGTTGTTAGTATACCTACCTATTTTCTCAATGTTGTCAAAGAACACAGACAGATCAACTCATTGATTGCTTTGGGGTGGAAGCAGTGACAGAGATGGAGGAGTCTGCCACGGGCACGAAATGTGGCTGCAAACATTCCATCTGTGTGTATCACAAATTTCTGTTCTTAAATGACGGTGCAAAATCACTCTCATTTAAAGTATACAAATTGCAACTGTGTGTCTAGACGCCATCGTGAATCATCAGTTCTAAACAGAAAATGCCCTAAAAAATGATCTAAAAGAATTTGAAATGGACATTGTTTTCCTTTTGCCAGAATAAAAGTCAAATGTCTTTTCCCGTCATTATGAGTGTAAGTCCTATTCATATGTTCTTGGTTGTTACCAGCTGGTGGAAGTTCAAGTTTCAGACAACTGCTCCGCTTCTGCCCTCTATTTGATTGTGGCTGTCCAAACACATGCTTCTGTTGTGTTTTGCACGAGCCACAACCCAACAAATGCCTGCTTAACTTTTGTATCATGAACATTATGTAGCCTTTCCATACCATATTAAAAAAAAAATCTGTAAAATGTGGTTCTAACATGTTCCTGATTCTGCTTGCTCACGATGGAATGGAAACTTTCCACAGAGAACTAACCACTGCCTTGCGTGTATGTAATTGTTGCATGCGGGAATAGAAACTGGGCCTGTAAAGATACACCTATCTATCAGCTAGCTCTGTCTAGATAATGATGTCATTTATTACTAAACATTTGAGAAGTAGTCATCAAGTGGTTTTTTTTTTTCATCTTTACTTTTTCTATGCACTTTAAAGAGAGCTGTTTAGTTCTGGACTAGTTGAAGATGTTTCAGTTTATAGTAATACAGCGTCCACAACCATTTTCAAATAATGATTTACAGCATTTCTTCGTTGTTTAATGTATGAGATGGTTTGATGAGTGTTTGTGTTTCCATCTGCCGTTGTATCCAGTAAAACAAATGTAAGCAAATTATAAACTACTTAACATTCATGACCATTTTGGGAGGCAAAACAAGGAAGCTAACTGCATACACTGCTTGCTTCCTATTTGGGTATCGGTACTGGTATCAAAACCTGGCAACGGAATATGTGAAAGAGTGTTTTCTTAAATCTGGATCCCATGAAACAATATAGGAAAAAGTTAAACGTTGCATTGACGTATGAAGCCAGTTTAGCTAAGTTGACCAGAAGGTTGGCAAAGTTATAATATCGCCCACTGAGGCCGTATCCGGGCACGAAAATGACCCCTACCCCCGTCATGATCGTGGGGACAGAGCACACAACGTAGAACGTGGACAGAGCAATGAGCGTGCGCGTGAGCGCCACTTCACGAGATGACAAAGTACAAGATGACGTCTGTTCTCGCCATGACATCATTTTCTTCAGCTTAACAGACGTCACAATGGTCGTAGCTAGGACAACTGTGACGTACGTGAACGGCTGGACAGTGGCTACGAAGAAAGTTAAGATGTTCAGCTGAGCATTATTCTTAGCATAAAACCGACTGGTGTAGATGGCACTGGATGTAGTGTTTGGCAGCTGGACTGAAGACGCAAGCCAAACTCCACCTCAGTCCGTTCACCATAGATCCGGTCATAACCATTATCGTGCCCAGCGCCAGAACAGCCGCCATTGTTTGCAGTTTCAGAAGTGTTTGGGAGCGGAGCGGAATGGCCACGCACAGACATCTCTCACAGGCTATGACCATGGAAATGCATCCAGAAAGCCAGTAAAACCCGCGAAATCCGATCAAATTGTGATTGATGACAAACTTTAACACGGGACCAATAGATTGTGTGAATGGTGTTAGGATTCGATCAAGCCAGCCAACATACTGTTAAGAATATGGAGGAGGTCGACGAGCGAGAGACAAAAGAGACACAAGTTGATGCGTTCTGTGATGCCTTGTTTCCAAAACACCAGCATGTTGAGGACGTTGCAAGGAATAGAGATGACAAAGAGAACTGGTAGACATATAGCACCAATCACTGCGTCCGCAGCCCTTTCCGTTTCCTGACTGATGATGTTGTCTGGGTTATTCCAGGGGATGAAACCTTCTGGGGATGGGTCCAGCACCATACAACCTTCTGGAATTGTGGTGTTTGTTTGTGGATGCAACGCTACAGCAGATGTTGATGAAAGCGTGTGAGCGACTGCTGTAGCATTTGATAGCATTTTTACTTCTGTCTGTAGGGCTCTAAGGAAGAAAGTTTCTGAAAACAACAATAAACTATCGTTGGTACAGCCAAATTAAAATCGTTTCACCAACAATAGATTGATACAGTTGAGACATCAGAGCTGACAGACTGCAGTGGTATGGACAACAATGGAATGAACAGATTCAAGGTCTGCTTATCTCGCTTTAGTAGGTTGAAGGCCATTATACAAAGGTGTGTGTGTGTGTGTGTGTGTGTGTGTGTGTGTGTGTGTGTGTGTGTGTTTATGCGTGTGCGTGTGTATGTGTGTGTGTGTGTGTGTGTCGAGCGCGCGCGCGCGCGCACGCGCGCGCGCGCGTGTGTGTGTGTGTCTTAGAACGTGCGCGTGCGCTTGCGTTTCTGCTTTGCGCGTTCGTGTGTCTTAGAACCCGTCTCCTCTCTCTCTCTCTCTCTCTCTCTCTCTCTCTCTCTCTCTCTCTCTCTCTCTCTCTCTCTCTCTCTCTCTCTCTCTCTCTCTCTCTCGGGAGTGACTTTCCTTGTCTGGGTGCCAGCTAAACGAACTTTTCACTGCTGCGATAAAATTTTGCTTGAATTTGCAAGAGTGTGGGATGCCCGTGGAAGGTCTTCCATCAACTTCAGCAAGTATGCTGAACGCTGCGCTGCGCGACAAGACATCATCGTCGTTCAGAACTACAGGCAGGGATAATCAGACTGTTGTTATTCTGAGACTGGCGACAATGTCCGTTCATTCCCCGTGTTACTTGACCTTCAGCTCACAGTGCTGTGTTTAGAAGAACAGGTGCGTCACCGGTCAACAGGGACAGGAGAAGGGCTGAGGAACACCGGAATCAAAAAGCAAGTGAACATGTTTCATCCCCGTTCGGCCTGTTCCTACCGACCCCTCCTTGTTTACTATACGGTGCTGACTGAAGTGACGACACCAATGGAGCCTCCTTCCTGTGACTGACGCTTCCCATTATCCACACCAAACCCCCATCCACTGTACCTCTGCCTGCACCGAGTTCGCCGTCTCACTATGGAACACACCACATCGACATGGCACCGTGCGACACAGACACTGAATGAGTGACAGTAATTCCCAACTTAAACCTGCCATCTGACACAGATGTTGTGTGTTAACCAAGACGATGTTGATAACTCTGGTGCATTTTGTGAATGCAACTCATCTGTATCTGATGCTACGCATCAAGAAATCAAAGCATGCGTTGAAGCCGCAGATTCGTGTGATACAGATAGTGTTAGTGATTGTGCAGGTACCACCAGTGTCAAAGCCCAGACACCCCATGCAGACATCGCTGTCACAGACATCATGACGTACCTAGAAGAAATGACAAAGAAAATGTGTGATCGCCTGCGTGAAGTGAAGAAGAGCTAAAGGGCAGCACCACAAGCAGCAAAGACGTTCAGAACCGAAATCTTAAACGATCTGTCGTGACTGTTGCTCCACTGTAACTGTTAACAACCATCCGGAAAAAGCGACTGACATTTACCAGGGTTCCCAAAGTATTCTATGGTCTACACAGTTCCGTGGTCTGGAATCCAAATCGCGATGGACGTTTTGTCATGTTTCGGTGATATTCATTTCTAATCCTTGTGCATATACAGTCCTCACCCCCTTCCTTTCCAGACATTGTGACTGGGCTTTGTGAAGCTTACCATAATAAATCAACATGCATTCCTTCTCTCCCTCTCCACACACACACACACACACACACACACACACACACACACACACACACACACACACACACACACACACACACGCACGCACGCACACATACGCGCACACACAAACGCGCGCGCACACACACACAATTCAATTCAATTCAAAGTTAATCCTTTGACCCCTGTTGGGGCATGGAGGATACAAATGTAACAAAAGTTCTTATGGGACATAAGGGAATTTGTGGCGAAGTGCGATTATTCCGGTATTTTCCGGCAAGACACAAAAGTCTTAACGCATGTCAGGCATGCGCAAAAACACTCCCCTTTTTCGACCTAGACCCAGAAAAGCGTAACATCAAATTAGCACAAGGTCTTAGAGGTGTTGCGTATGATGTGTGCATGGTTCCACCCACCACAGACGGAAACCAAACCAATCCCACCACACTTAGAAAAGTGCGACAGTAGAGTCCTACCAAGCCCAGTCAAGCATGAAATGTTAGAGAACGCTACCTAATAGGGTATGACAGGGAATTAGCAGTATTCCTTAGCGAAGGTTTCAGATGGGGCTTCCGAGTCGGTTACAAGGGCTCTTTAACCCATAAGGAAGCCCCTAACTTAGCATCATCCACAGACGACCACCCCGAAATAGTGAGTAGTAAACTAGACAATGAATGTAGACTAGGACGACTAGCAGGCCCATTTAAGGAGAAACCTTTCAAACCTTACCATTTCACCGATAGGTCTGGTGCCCAAGAAAGAGACAGGTACATTTCGTCTTATACACCATCTCTCATACCCCCAAGGGGAATCGATAAATGACGGAATACCAGGTTTTCTATTCAATGCAGCTACATCAGCTGTGCTCTGGCATGTTTATCAGCAATGCGGCTATATTAGTCGTGACCTATGTTTTCCACTCAATTCAGCTACATCAGCTGTGATCTTGCATGTTATCAGCAATGCGGCTATATTAATCGTGACCCATGTTTTCTATTCAATGCAGCTACATCAGCTGTGCTCTTGCATGTTTCTCAGCAATGCGGCTTGTTGTTGCCTGCTCCCCAAACGGGCCCCCCCCCCCCCCCCCCCCCCCCCCCCCCCCCCCCCCGGGCCCCATCTTCGGGCTCCAGGCTTCTTAAAGGCCTAAAATAATAAAAATAAATAAAATAAAATAAAATAAAAAAAAATTTAAAAAAAATTAAAAAACAAAAATTAAAACAAACAAACAAAGCAAACAAGAAGAAACAAACAAACAAACAAACAAACAAAAACCAACAAAAAAAAAAAAAAAGAAAAAAAAAAATTTGGTGCCCTTTACACAACTGTCATGGCAAATTAAAAAACAAACAAACAAACAAAACAAACAAAAAACAAACAAACAAGAAAAAACAAAACAAACAAACAAACAAACAATAAAATAAAATTCGGTGCCTTTTACAACTGTCATGGCAGAATGTGGCTTTTGATTTTGGTTGTCTTTTACCATGTTCATCAGCAGTCGTTACATCACTAAAGATTACCACTAAAGATTACCAGGAGTAGCTATTTGAGGTCCCTCCTGTTTTGTTCGTTGACTTGTTTCTGTTACAAGGCAGCTCTTCAGCTGTGACGGTGCATGTTTCGCTGCGACGCGGCCATAAGATCAGCCATAACTAGGACTATTGGCCCTGAAATGCAGCTACAACAACCTTAACTTTGGATGTTTCGTAGCAATGCAACTACATTAGCCGTAACGATGTTTTGCATGTTTCATAGCAACGCGACTACATTAGCCGTAACTATGTTTGTTTTGCATGTCTCTCATCATTTCTACCACTTCTTTTCCCACAATGCAGCTACATTAGCCGTGACTCGACATGTTCTACATCAGCTGTGACTCACATGTTTTCTTATCCAATGCGGCTACTTTAGCCGTGACAATGTTTTCTGATCTTGTATGCTTCTCAGCGATGCGGCTCTATTAGCCGTGACCAATGATTTCTACTCAATGCAGCTACATCAGCTATGATCTTGCATGTCTCTCGGCAATGCGGCCCTATTAGCCATGCCCTATAATTTCTACTCGATGCAGCGACATCAGATGCGGCTATATTAGCCGTGACCTATGTTTCCTACTCAATGCAGCTACATCAGCTGGCTCTTGCATGTTTCTCCGCAATGCGGCTCCATTAGCCGTGACCCATGTTTTCTATTCAATGCATGCAGCTACATCAGCTGTGCTCTTGCATGTTTCTCAGCAATGCAGCTATAACAACCTAACTTTGGACGTTTCATAGCAATGCGACTACATTAGCCGTAACTATGTTTTGCATGTTTCATAGCAACGCGACTACATTAGCCGTAACTATGTTTATTTTGCATGTCTCTCATCATTTCTACCACTTGTTTTCCACAATTCAGCTACATTACTTGCATGTTTCTCAGCAATGCGGCGCTATTAGCCGTGCCCTCTATGTTCTACTCAATGCAGCTACATCAGCTGCTGTGATCTTGCATGTTCCTCAGCAATGCGGCTATATTAGCCGTGACCTACGTTTTCCTACTCAATGCAGCCACATTAGCTGTGCTCTTGCATGTTTCTCAGCAATGCGGCTCCATTAGCCGTGACCCATGTTTTCTATCCAATGCAGCTACATCAGCTGTGCTCTTGCATGTTTCTCAGCAATGCGGCTCCATTAGCCGTGACCCATGTTTTATCAATGCAGCTACATCAGCTGTGCTCTTGCATGTTTCTCAGCAATGCGGCTCCATTAGCCGTGACCCATGTTTTATATTCAATGCAGCTACATCAGCTGTGCTTTTCTCAGCAATGCGGCTCCATTCGCCGTGACCCATGTTTTCTATTCAATGCAGCTACATCAGCTGTGCTCTTGCATGTTTCTCAGCAATGCGGCCCCATTAGCCGTGACCCATGTTTTCTATTCAATGCAGCTACATCAGCTGTGCTCTTGCATGTTTCTCAGCAATGCGGCTCCATTAGCCGTGACCCATGTTTTCTATCCAATGCAGCTACATCAGCTGTGCTCTCTTGCATGTTTCTCAGCAATGCGGCTCCATTCGCCGTGACCCATGTTTTCTATTCAATGCAGCTACATCAGCTGTGCTCTTGCATGTTTTATCAGCAATGCGGCTATATTAGTCGTGACCTATGTTTTCCACTCAATTCAGCTACATCAGCTATGACCTTGCATGTTATCAGCAATGCGGCTATATTAATCGTGACCCCATGTTTTCTATTCAATCAATGCAGCTACATCACCTGTGCGCTTGCATGTTTCTTAGCAATGCGGCTCCATTCGCCGTGACCTATGTTTTCCATTCAATTCAGCTACATCAGCTGTGCTCTTGCATGTTTATCAGCAATGCGGCTATATTAGTCGTGACCTATGTTTTTCAACTCAATTCAGCTACATCAGCTGTGCTCTTGCATGTCTCTCAGCAATGCGGCTATATTAGTCGTGACCTATGTTTTCCACTCAATGCAGCTACATCAGTGGTGATCTTGCTGTGATCTAATTCGCATGTTCATCAGCAATGCGGCTATATAATTGTGACCTATGTTTGCTGTGATCTTGCATGTTTATCAGCAATGCGGCTATATTAATTGTGACCTATGTTTTCCGTGATCTTGCATGTTCATCAGCAATGTGCCTATATTAACCCATTCACTGCCTGAAAATATTACATAACAAAGGCTTGCCCAGTGCCTGGGAATCTAATGATTTGGGGGTAATAATTAACAAAAAAAATTCTAGCTCGGAAACTACAAAAGATATAAAAATGAAATATATATGATTTTTGAAGGAATTGAATGGCGATTTTGAATCTGAGGCTTCTTTTGTTTTAATTTGATCATTAAAAAAAAAAAAAAAAAAAAAGGCATTTAGATTTGGATAGATTTTTTTTTTTTTTGGTTTTTTTTTTGTTTTTTTGCACAATCAAAAACATATGTATTTACCACTACAGCTTCACATCCAAAAAAGAACACAAAGCAAAAAAAAAAAAAAAAAAAAAAAAAAGTTGTATTGTCACACTACACCTGTAAATGAAAGTAAAACAGTCTAGAAGTCTATCCAGACTACACACACAGTCTGCAGTCCAGACGCTCACACACCATCAGACAGACAGGTCAGTCCACGACCACCCCCCCCCCCCCCCACCACGCCCCCCTGCTGGACTTCAACCCTCTCTTTCACTCTCCTCTTCTTCCCCTACCCTTCCTGCTGCCCGTGTCACGCCGCGAGCAGGCCGCGCTCCCCTCTCGCGCTGACTAACACGTCGCTGGCCACTCGCACACAGTGCAGAGTACACACTAGGCTAGCTCGTCCGACGCTGGTAACCAGTCAGCTGACACACACTTGAGATCGCACAGCAGCACGACTCAATAACTGACGAATGTGGTCGGCAATTCCATCACTATCATCATCTCACCTTCATGCTCGAGTGAGTCGCTGAATAAAAGATTATTATCTTTGTCAAAAATGATTAGCAGAGCCCGCTCAGCTGTGTAAGTACGTTGATTTGGTCGCTACGCTCGTCGAAGGTTGCGCCGCCATCTTTGCAAGCGAGACAAAGCGCTGGCTGGTCATCCAGTCAGTGATGAGGAAAAAATGGTCTTTCCCCTCACATGTGGTCATTTGCATATCATTTTAATACTGCAGACATATAAGGCTTACTACGCACACTCTATTTCAGTCCTTTGATAGGAATAGTAACGAATGAAAATTCAAGACAAATGCATGACGTCAGTGGACGGCCCATAGGCACTGGAAGTACATTTTCAATGCAGCCATATTAGCCAGGATCCAGGTTTTCTACTCAAGGCATGACTGTTTTTTTCCGCAAGGCAGCTACATCAGCGGTGAAAATGCACATTTTGCAGCAATGCAGCTACATCAACCGTGACTGTCTCAACAATTTTTCCTCTCTGGTACACATCAGCTGTGTTTGGCAGGTTTATATTTATATATATATAATTTTGCATCTTTTTTCAGCAATGTGGCCATGACACTGGTTTGCAGGTTTCTCAGCAAGTCTCTCCCTCAACGATCTTTCCTCAGTGCGGCTACATCAGTTGTGTCTAAGCATGTTTATATATGTAACTTTGCATGTTTTCCAGCAATGCGGCCACATGTTCGTGGCTATGTCTGCGAGTTTCTCAGAAAATCTTCCTCAATGCAGCCACCCAGGATGTGTTTTTGCAGGTTTTCTCACCAATTCGGCTATTTCAGTGGTGATGATGACCAGCTGTATAACTCTGCATGCTCCTCAACAATGCGGCTACATTACCCGTGACAAGGGTTACAGGCTTCTCAGCAATTTTTCAGCAGTGCGGCTGTATCAGTTGTGTGTTTGCATGTTCTTTCGGCAATGTAATGATGTAAGCCACGACTAGGACTGTTCCTCCACAATCCAGCGATATTAGTTGTGACTTTTGGCCAGTACGCGTGCAGTTCTGACCCGTGTTGATTGATCCCATTCCATTCCACAGGGCAATAGAAGTACACACACACGGTAAGCCCCTTTTCGTGTCCAAAGATTGGGTATTTTACAGAAGCCAAAGACAAGACCGCAGCGACGCCGAAGGCCTGCGATGAAAGCGAGTGAGGCAGCACATTGACGATGGCCGACCCGGCACAACAGGTGGCAGCCACACCCACCACGACCTTCACAGTACCTCCAGCGCAACAAGCCGCGGACTGGCAGACCAGCATCGTGGGCCCAGTCCAGGACGCACTACAAGGTCATGGGGGCTCCCGGACCTGCGGATGCTAACAGACAAAACCGGCGGACAAGGGCGTAGCAAAGGCAACAAGAGGACGGGCAACCCCCACAAGACATTATATATGTGTACACTTGCTTGTGTACAAAGGAGCTGTTCACTGGTTACATAGTATAATCTTGTGTGCAACAGTATGTTCCAGGCGCGTGTGCGCGAGGGGGATGTGTGTGTGTGTGCGCGCGAACAGCTGTGCGCGGGCACGCGCGTGTGGGTGTAGCTATGTTGATCACCTATGAACGCAATATATTTGTGCGTGTGTGTTTTAAGCGCCCAGCAGCCTACGTTGTTAGGTTGGGTGCTATAGTAAT
>JADBJO010008057.1:5000-32500 GCA_016801955.1 Conus betulinus | reverse complement strand
TGTTTCACGTGCTGTTGATGAACAGCGCTGGGTTGAATCAACCAGTGTCGGCTCACTGTTGGTTCCCTACACTGTTGAGGACACATAACTAAGATTAATTTAAAACCAGCCGAGCTCCTCTCTGAATTCAGTAAGTCCGTTGTCAGTACCTACGGCGTATCGTTTTCCATCGATGAGCAGGTAATTGAAGACTAGCGTGACATGTTTACCGTCACTCCTGGCTTTTTAAAGGTGAAGTATTAATCTCCTCCTCAGGTCACGCACCCAAGTCTAAAAGTCCTCTCCAATGAAAATGTTAGTTCCCTGTAACTGCGTTTAGCTTTAAGAATGTCCAGCTTTCGCTTATAAAAACACATCTCGCAATCACAGGGGAGTCCTGTCTGTTGTTTAATCGATGTACCCGACTGAACACCAAATTCTAAGACAACTCCAGTGTATCGGTAATGAGGTCCTTCAACACATTCTCGTAGTCTACAGAAGTATCGTTTTCCCGACGTGGTAATCCATAGAAAATGAGGTTGTTCCGTTTGGACCTCCCCTCTAGGTCATCCATTTCCCTCTCCAGCTCCTCCATCATCAAGTCTTCATATCTGCTTCTGTAGACTGATGACCTCCTCCCGTAGCCCCTTCAGCTCGTCCTGCATGGCAGCGTAATCCTCACGAAGGGCGTGCAAGTCCTGTTTCACGTCATCGAGCGTAGCGTCAAATTCACACTTCATGGTGTCCAGCTTGCTCATGATGTCTGACAGTGAAGGATCCTTTCCGCCGTGAGGATGGCCAGGTTTCTCCATACTGGCCCTGCTGCTGGCTGCTCCTCCACTGGCGCTGGTCTGCCTGGTGCTGTCTCTGGACTGGGAGGGGTTAGGACCTGGATTGCTCTCCGCGTCACCACATCGAGGAAGCAAACTGCACAAGAACAAATAGCAAGAGGAGCAATCCTAACACAGCACCGTCACCTCTGCACTGAACTCTCAACATGGCGATAAGCATAGTTGATTTCTGCCTTGCCCGTTTGAACACAAATCGCTGAAATATTGGCAAAAATACAGCCACATACTGTCCGAAAATCAACAGATCCAGAAGGCATTGTTTATTAAAAAAAAAAAAGTCCGCCCACTACTCTGCAAATCTAAGTCAGTCTTGATTAGCCCAACTCATCACGAAAGTGACAGGGCACTCGACTTCTCACTACCACTCACATCCCCTGAGAGAGCGAGAGAGAGAGAGAGAGAGAGAGAGAGAGAGAGAGAGAGAGAGAGAGAGAGAGAGAGAGAGAGAGAGAGAGAGAGAGAGAGATTCATCCAACGCGTCAGCGCGTACGTGCGTGCACGTGTGAATGGTGTGTGTGTGTGTGTGTGTGTGTGTGTGTGTGTGTGTGTGTGTGTGTGTGTGTGTGTGTGTGTGTGTGTGTGTGTGCACCATTTTACAAGCCCAAAAAAACCCAACGGACGAGTGAGAAAGCCTAATGTACTTTAGAAATGATTGTTAAATCTGTCCCTGTGTATTCCTTGTGTTAAATCAATGAAGGCAAACATTACAGACCCATCCTGATATAAAAGCGTCACGTTAAACGGGGAGAGATTGGAGTGAGAGAATTCTTCAGTTAGTGTTCTGTAAATCCTTGGTTCCCATATAGTGGAGGTTAACACACGTCTGTTTTGCTCTGCGCGGAGTTCATAGGCTTTCCTTTAGCTTTTGCTTGAGAAAAAAACAAACAACTTCTGCATAATGAAAAAAAAAGAAAGAAAGGAAGAAAGAATAAAGAAAGAAAGTGAGGCAGAAAGAAAGAAAGAAAGGAAACACAGACTGACCGACCGACCGACCTACCGACCGACCGACCGACAGACAGACAGACAGACAGACAGACAGACAGACAGACAGACAGACACAGACAGATAGAAGGAAATACGTTTGGTGAAATCGTGTATCTACTGTTGCACATTCCAAGTATTCTTCACAAAGATGGACGTGAGTATATTGAGGGTAGGAAAATTCGAAATTAAGATAATGTAACATAAGAATCTCTCTCTCTCTCTCTCTCTCTCTCTCTCTCTCTCTCTCTCTCTCTCTCTCTATCTATATATATATATATATATATATATATATATATATATATATATATATATATATATATATAATATAATAATAATGAATATTATTAAAACGCCTGATGTTGTTTTAATAAAAGTGCTCAACCCCTTGGGGAGCAACATCTGTTAGAAACAAGTGGTTTAGAACTGTTTTAAACCACTTGTTTCTAACAATATATATATATATATATATATATATAAGAGATTGGGTCAACTGGAGTAGATATAGGGATGATGGATTCATTGTACTACTACCCGGGAAAAAAATCTGTTCCTATCTTGCAGAAACACCTAGAATCGCTATGTCCAGAGAAGATTAAGTGGACTATAGACTCAGGGAAATCAGTGGAATACTTAGATGTCAGAGTCACTCTGACAGACGAAGGTAAATTAAGAACGGATGTCTTTTCTAAAAATTCGCACAGTTACTTACCCTCCTACTCATGTCATCCTCCATCTGTCTTAAAGGTATGCTTATCGGTATGGGTAGAAGACTTAGGGTGATATGTTCAGAAGAAGATACATTAGAAAAGAGAATACAAGAATATGCAAAATATCTCGTTACTTCAGGTTGGAAATTGGAGGATGCGTTAAAGGTCTTGGAGAAGGTGCCAGTGTGCCCAGAAAGAAAGCCTTGCAGAAACGTTCAAAAAAACAAACAGAAGAAAATGGCTTGGGTTACTACTTGGGACCCAAGAGTTCCAGAGAAATCAAGTATAATAAGCAACAATCTGAAGTTGTTGTACAAAACCCAGACAATTTGAAAATGATTCCGAAAAAGTCTATCACTGCAGGAAACAGGAGAGCCAAAAACTTAGGTGAAATATATAAACCATCAGTCCCAAAACGTACTCTGCAACATGGCCTGAAAACAGTAAAGGATTTTTTTAATGTGACTAGAAGTGTGACACGTGTCTACATTCCATAGACACTACATCTTTTAAGTCACGTTGGGATGGGAGAAGGTGGAACATAAGGTCTCATCTGAACTGCACCACACCTAATGTAATTTATATCATTCAGTGCAAATTACATCAATATTTCCTCTATGTAGGGTCAACAGTAAATTTGAAAAAGAGAGATGGGCGAATCATAAAAGCGATGTGTAAACTTAGTAAGACTAAAAAACAGTGTACAGTTGCATCACATGTGGCAAGTGAAAGCATGCTCAAGATCAGAATGTTATGTTCCTGAACATTATACCAATTGAGCATGTGTAGACCACAGAAAAATTGCTAGAAAGACAACTGTATTGGCAGGCTAATTTGGGCACATTGTCAACAGGAGGGAATGAAAGGAAAGATTTCGCTTCAGTTATGAAAAAGAGAATTCAGTTCTGAGTGAGTAGAGGGGTGGAGGAGTTGAGATGGTCCCTATCGGGGGGGGGCTGGGGGGGGGGGGGGGGGGGGTGGAGGGGAGGAGCGGCGGAGGAGGGGGAAATATGACAGAGTGTATTATATTATGAAAAATCTAGGATGACTCCAGATGGGATGTATAGGATTTTTTTTTCTTTTTAAAATACATTTTGAATTATTATTAGAACATTGATGATATTTTGTGCTTACTGTAATTCTAAAATTTCCTTTTCTAAAAGTACCAGTGAATGTTTTCTTAATTACTGTTGGTTTGAGGTGCGTCCCCCCCCCCCTCCCCTGGTTGTTCCTTCCTTCCTCACTTGCCCTTTTCCCTTCTCTTCCAGCCATGATCCCAGTTAGGGTTAAATTGGGATGTGGTGAAGGTGAATGAGTTTTGGTGTGGGGTGTGTGGGGTGAGGTGTGGGTGAGTATGTGTGTGTGGGTATGTGGGAGTGTGTGTGTGTGTGTGTGTGTGTGTGTGTGTGTGTGTGTGTGTGTGTGTGTGTGTGTGTGTGTGTGAGTGTGTAAGGTGTGAGTTGGTGTATTTGTCATAGAGAGAGATCAAGATAAAGAGAGAGGGGGGGGGGGGGGGAGAGGGGGGGCGGGGTCGGGGGAGACAAATAGGGGTGAGGGCAGAGAGAGAGAGAGAGAGAGAGAGAGAGAGGAGAGAGAGGAGAGAGAGAGGGAGAGAGAGAGAGAGAGAGAGAGAGAGAGAGAGAGAGAGTATGTGTCTGTATGTTCGTTTACCTGATTAAAGTGTGGGCTAAAATAGAGATAGGTTGTAGTGAACTGTGTTTACACAAAAACCTTGTTTTTAGCTCACAACAATGTAATAAGCAGTGGATGGTTGTCTTTAGCACCAGTGTGCAATGTGAAACAAGAGGTACTGGTAAGCTTTTAACACTGAGATGTTTCAACTCCGTTTTTTGTGGTAGTTTTCAATATAACATTCTTAAAAGTAATATAGGTATAGTATATTATTATTTAGGATGACAGTTGCATTGTGTAAGATGTGAGTGGAGTTGTACTAATGGTTTAGCTTTAACCCTTTACTGTTATTGTGTGGCAGCTTCTTCTATGACTTTCCGTGTGCCATTGCTGATGTTTTGCGGGTTCTCGTGACTATGCAATGTTAACCTATAACTCCAAAAATTATTTAGAAAATGAAAGATTTTAGGGCAGAATGTCAGATTATCTAAGGATTTTCTCATGCCCCCCTCCCCCATGCACACCCCAAGTTGGTGTGTGTGTGTGGGGGGGGGGGGGGGGGGTGCTTTTATATATGGGAAAATAAGGATAGAGTGGGTAGCCTATGAGTGGGCGAGTGAGGGGGTTGAGATGTATATATTGTGAATGGGCTCAACATTTAGAGTTAAAAACTTGGAGGAGCCATGATGATATGATATAGTATGTTGTGAGTGTGTGTGTGTGTGTGTGTGGGTGGGTGGGGTGGAAGGGGGGGTTTTTGGTTGTGCGTGTGTGTGTGGTTGGGTGGGTGGTAGTGTGCATTTACATGACTGTTTGAGTTGCAGATACTGACGAAGCCTAAATAAAAGGCGAAAGCTTTAAAAAAAAAAAAACCAAAAAACATGAAGAGCGTGTGGCTGGTGTGCCTGCTTTTATTTTTGTACTTGCTGACTGGCCAGTTTCTGGATCAGCAGTGCACCCACACATCATTGAGCGCTGTCCAGCGTGTTCCAGGGTTTTACCTTCATTATATATATATATATATATATATATATATATATATATATATATATATATATATATATATATATGTATGTGTGTGTGTATGTGTGTGTGTGTGTGTGTGTGTGTGTGTGTGTGTGTGTGTGTGTGTGTACCATATTACAAGCCAAAAGAATTCTCCCTGATGAGTCCAATCCAGCGGACGAAAGGCCTAGGAACAGGCAATACTAACAGATCGGCCTTCGAGATTGATTCCAATGGTTCCCTCAGGCAGCTAGTGAGGGTTCCTCATATTTATGATTTATTTCCCCCATTTTCTTCATCTTCCTTTTTGTTTTTTGTCTCTAAAAGTTCTAATCTTTGTCAAGTCATTATATAATGACTGAACAATTGGTAGCCTGCATTTGTTTACACCCACTACTTAATTGTTCAGCTATATATATATATATATATATATGTGTGTGTGTGTGTGTGTGTGTGTGTGTGTGTGGTGTGTGTGTGTGTGTGTGTGTGTGTGTGGACGCTCTGGTATACAAGAAAGGGTCTTAAGCTTGTCAAGAACCTGGATCCTGAATCATCGTTCCAACTACGCTCTTGTCAACTAATACATCACACAGAAGATGACGGAAGCCGGAGAGAGACCTGGATTATAAGCCAGTGCAGTGACTCTGTGCGGGGATCAAAGACGACAACAGCAAGGCAGCCTTTGACATGCTGAGGTCGGTAACAAGATCAAAGCAGCTTAGCGCTTCAAACATTGACTTAAAGGATGGTCTCCCTCACCCCGTCACACAGGAAGCAGAATTATTGGTACGGTGGACAGAGTACCTCAGGTCAACGTACAGGTCCGCGTACAACACCAAACTTAAACCATGTATTACTGGTGACCTTGTATGTGTGTGTGTGTGTGTGTGTGTGTGTGTGTGTGTGTGTGTGTGTGTGTGTGTGTGTGTGTGTGTGTGTGGAGAGAGAGAGAGAGAGAGAGAGAGAGAGAGAGAGAGAGGAGAGAGAGAGATGTGAGAGAGAGAGAGAGAGAGAGAGAGAGAGAGAGAGAGAGAGTGCTATATGAATGGTACATATGATGTAGGTCAGCTGATCGCATAGGGCCATGTTTGGAAATTTTCTTACAACATTCATTAGAAGCGCATTCGAAAATTAAGAAAAAAAAAAAAAAAAAAAAAAAAAAAAAAAAAAAAAAGAAAGAAAAACGGATTTCGTTACATATCCCGTCCCAAAAATCTCAGACAAATGAAAAATGTTAGTTTCTTTCAGAAATTAAAAAAAAATCACACCAAGTATGGATCTCGGTGAACAAGAATTTTATTGAGTATGATGTAAAGTGTTTATGTCTAACATCATGTAAATCCCAACAGTCTATAAGAACATGTTCCATTTGTAAGATTACTATTATATTGAACATATCTGAGCGTCTTCACCTATTAAAAGATAACATAAAATGAAATGGCCCGTGTGCAAACGGCGCAAGACTTTCCTCTTAATAGCCGCCGTGAAATACATTAAAACGTCTTTCAAGGCTGGGCGGATTTGGAAATGTTGTTACTCGTCTACGAGTTCCATTCCTCTTGCCAGAGGTCACTGACTTCGGTCTGAACTTTCGTTTTGAAATGGGTATGAGGGATAGAAAGGAGACCGATTCTGTTCTTGCGGCATTCTTAGCAAATTGGTCAGCTGCCTCGTTGGTTCGAATGCCTGCATGACCGGAACCCAAGCCAGAACTAAGCTGTGTTCATTATATTTCAGAGAGGTGTACAGTTCTAACAGTTTCAACAATTGAGGGTGCTTGAGGTTACGGGCGGCAATGGCCTCCAGAACGGGAAGGGAGTGTGAGAGAATGCGGAGACCGTCATGTTTTGATTTAGACACCAAAAACATGGGCCGGCACCAAGGCCGTCAGCTCAGATGTGTAGGCGGTTCTGATTCTCCAGCTAGACACGGAGGAAGCTGTATGCACTGTCAGAAAAATCAGTGGAGGTGGATTACGGGCCAGCAGCACTCCTGAACCATAGTCGGCGGTAAGTGGTCATGACACCGACTATGCCGTTCTTCAGAGAGCTTAGCCGGCGGTGACTGACGGGCTACGGCGATAGAGAAAGAAGTGGGGGTTTGTGGAGGTATCAAGCTATCGTTTGCACAGCTGTACGAACAGCTCTCAAACAAAACTATAACCCACTTACAACTTCCACAGCATTTGTTCAAACGCACTAAAATCACTCACATACAACTGTCAAAAGGACATGGACGTACACGCCACAAAACAAGTCGCCCCAACAAGAGCCATGTCTCTTGTTAGGTGCTGTAGATTGTTTTCCTTTCTTGCTTTCTTTTTCTTCCTTCCCTTCTTTCTTTCTTCTTTCTTTCTTTCTCTCTTTCTTTCTTTTTACTTTCGTCCTTTCCTTTGTCTTAAATCCCTTTTGCTTCTTTCAATCAAAATCGATAAAGCTGGAGATGTTCAATACCGATTGACCACTTCATACAGACGAAAGCACTACGCAACACTGCTACAGGAGATGGTTGTCCAGTCATTACACTGACAGGCTTCCTCGCATTTATTTTAGGAGATACTGCATCGATTGGTCATAAGAAGCGTGTCCTTAGAAGAAACGGAATTGAAAATGACGTACAAATGTGTCTCCGACAACGGTGTGCAATGCCCAGATACCATACGTATCCCGCGTGTCCATAATGCACAATTCTAGGTATATCTCATTCCACAGGCTTTACTTCTGTAGCAATCCATCTGGCATGCACAGAACCATTTCGGTTTGAACCATATCCATCATATTCATAACATGCCGACAGATCCTGCACCCAATGCACAGCCATGTCATTTTGTGTTTTTTTTTTTTTTGTAAAACATCAAACATAATTATCTGTGACAACTGCGTTCATATCAAAGACATTTAAGTAAGTTTATCTATAATAAAATGTAATTATGTCAAAAAAAAAAAAAAAATCGTACCAATCACACAAGCTTTTCTTATATCTCTGTATATCATCAATTTTAAGTAATATCTTATCTCAATACTACAATGATACCAGTTTGTTAAAATCGGTAATTGCAATCTGCCATACACCTAAAACTCTCGCGGTGAATAATAACACACATTTCGTAGCCATCGCCAGTCTCTCGTGGCACCAGTTAATGCACTCGACCAGGAAGAGAATCAATAATTCAAACTAAGACCGTGCAATTTGAATGTCAGATAAATGTATGCTTATAATGGCTTGTTTCCTTTTATGTTCCGTTTTTTTTTTGTTTTTTTTTTTTTTTTTTAATGGTACTTATTGTTAGACCTTTCTGTCTTCTTTCTTTGTTCTTGCCTTTCTTTCTTAATTTTCTTTTTTTCCCCTATCTTTTCGAAAGAAAATTCTTCTATTTTAATACCTTGTCCTTTGATCATTTGTAATAATATGTTGACACATACGTTCTTCCCATTAACCATAAGATGATGTATAAGCAATTCCATTACTTTTGAAAGCAGGCACAAGCAGCATTCTAAACAATCACGGTTATTTTCGATCTTATTCCTTTCCTCAAGACCCAAATGGACGTTGTCATAACAAACGTTTAATATCAGACTGTGCTTAGAGAAATACTTTCAACATAAGGCGATCTCTACCACTACTTCATAAGCTGCGCGAAAGGCTTTGGCTATGTGTGGCACAGAGATTGTTGTAGTGGAACTGTATTTCAGTCTCATGTAAGTCACAGTAGTGTTGTAACAAAAGGATGCGACACGTTCTTCTAGATAACAACAAAAATGACTGCTTTGGAACTGTCAGGTCTGTTCAACTGTCTCGTTTCCATGGTCACGCGTCACGATTTACGAGCAATCTGTTCGCGCACTGTTATCAGCGGCGTGACTGTATTAGTGACAGTTTTGGGGGTTGTACCGCGCTCTGGGGTTAATTTACCGTAAGTGGACATTATTTTCAAGCCGATAGAGAGTGTGGAGGTTTAGATAAATTAGTTTGTGGTTTGGCCATACTCTACGCCTTTGGTCTATTTTTAGGCTAGTCTGCCGTAGTGGTGTGTGGGTTTGTGTAGTGTCTGGGTGATCGTGAGTGAGGGTTGCGTGTGTGTGGTGTTTGTGTCTTTTGTGTGAGCTGTGTGTGTGTGTGTGTGTGTGTGTAGGTTCAGTTGACAAGGGGGGTCACTCAGGTTCTCTCAGCAAGTGGCATGAATGAAGCGCTTCTGAGTAGGAATCAGCGTGGTCATTCAGTTCACTTTTCATCTTTGCTGGCAAGACTGCAGGAGGTGTGGTTCTGGGCCACATAGTTTTTTTTTTTTTTTTTGGAACAGGCCTTCTTGCTGCTTTACACTTTAATTTGTTCATGATTCCTTCTCACTGCTTAACCCCAGTTAAACTTCTTTTTGTCTCTGAGCTCTGTTTATTCCTTCTTCTTTTTATTGTCAGTCCTCATATAGGATCTGTCTCTGTCAATCTGCAAACCAAAAGTTATATGCCTCTATGACTGAAACAAAGAAGAAAAAACTACTGACCCTCTCAAACAATGTCCTCCTCCTTCCAGTGCCCATGCAGTGAACCCCCATCTGGTTGTCACCATCCCCCCTGACTTGGAGTTGACAGAGGGCCAACGCCAGTTGTTATCAAGAGGACTCAAATTTTGTGCCCCTGCAGCCACCAACCAACTGGGCCAGCACACTGTTCCTCTGCAAGAGGTTTTTTTCGGCGACTGCGTCTGGCAGCCCATTTTGAAAATGCCTCTGTCTGTGACTCTCCACCCCAAGATGTTTGTGACATTGCTTCCCTTTTTCACAAACCTCCCAGCTATTGTACTCCCAAACCTGGTGCCTTCCCCTCTCTAGACTACTATATTGACGTCTGCACCAACCAGATCTGCAAGTTAAAAAACCTAAGCCCCTTCGCCATTCCAACCTCAGCCCTGCAGAACAGACAGCCCTACAGGAAGTGAAGGACCAGACAGACATTGTGATAAAGCCTGCGGATAAAGGTGGAGCAGTTGTGGTGTGGCGGAGAGACTTGTACATCCAGGAAGCCAGGTCACAGCTGTCCAATACCGCCTTCTACAGCCCAGTCCCCTAATGTACAACCAAGCCGGACAACGCCTTGGTTAGAAAAACAACGAAGGCCTCTATCAATGAAGGTCATCTTCCATGTGAGGCTCAATTTGCTGTGGTCCAAGAACCCAGAGAGCCCCTGTTTTACTTCCTGCCCCAAATCCACAAGGCTAACACACCAGGACGCCCAATTGTGTCTGCTTGCTCCTGCCCCACAACACTCATCTCTGACTTTCTGGACAGTGTTTCAGCCACTCGTGTCAGCACTGCCCACTTATGTGAAGGACACCACACACGCCCTCAATCTCCCAGAGGACTTCTCCTTTCCAAACAGCTGTACAGAGAGGCATGTGTTCACCATCGACATTGACTCTCTGTATACTAACATCCCCCACAATGACGGCCTACGGGCAGTACGCCATTTCCTCCAAAGGAGAGCCCTGAACCTCTACACCCCCCATCATGCGCCTCACTGAACTGGTCCTTACCCTAAACTCGTTCGCCTTTGGTGGGGACCACTTTCTGCAGCAGAGCACAGTGGCCATGGGGACCAAAATGGGTCCTAGTTTTGCATGTCTGTTTGTGGGCTATGTGGAAGAACAAGCCTTGAGCCAGGTGAGAAACCCACTTTTACAGGCAGTTCATTGACGACTCTCTCGGACTGGCCTCCTGTTACATAGATTCCATCAATCAGTTCGTGGACTTTATGTCCAGCTTTCATCTAGCTCTGAAATACACCCACTGCATTTCAGATTCTTCAGTCCTTTTCTCGACATTCAGATCACTATCTTTTCGGACTCCAACAGCCTTTCTACCAGTATTTACTACAAGGACACCAACTCTCGCTCATACTTTTTGTATACCTCCAGCCACCCTCGGAAATGCAAGAATAGCATTCCCTTCTCCCAGTTTCTTCGACTTCACAGGCTGTGAAGCAATGACGCAATTACGCTGACTTCCAGCACCAGGCTGAACGGATGAAGTCCTTCTTCCTGACACACCAGTACCCTCAGCAATTGGTCCAGACTGCCTTGAGCGTGCCATTGCCATTCCTCGCAGTCAGACGTTGACTTCTGCTGATCGTTCAGACAATCAAGCCGACCGTACAGTGGCTGTGCTCACCTTTCACCCTCACAACCTCCCTGTCCGCAACATCCTTCTCAACAACTCCCACCTCCTCCAACTTGACGCCAAACTGAAAGAAACCTTCCCCAAACCACCCCTTGATAGCCTTCAAGAGAGACACAAATTTGAGGGACTACCATCTAGTGCGTGCCTCTGTCTGCAAGGCGAGAGCACAATCCCTGGGCACACACCCATGCACTCGCAAAGAGTGCGAGACATGTCCCTTCATTGACAGCTGCACCACAGTTGCTGGTCCATCTGGCCAGTTCAGGGTTCTAGCAAGCTTCAACTGTCAATCTGCAGACCTGGTGTACGTCATCACTTGCACCCTATGTTCAAAGAAATACACTGGGGGGGACGTACCGCAGCCTGAATGAGCGTTTCTCTGAGCACCTTCGCTCAATGCGGCTGGGGTATGAAGATCCCGTAGGCTCTCATTTCAACAGCCCCTACCACAATGCAATTACCATTATGCAAGAGTGGCTGCTGTCTGGCAGAACCACTCCAGTGGACTCCGTCGCCTCTTTATGGAGTCATCCATCATTGCTCGACTGGGGACCCTCGCCCCTGCCGGCCTGAACACCAGAGAGTGACAGCAGCTGAGCTTCAGGCATCCCCTTCCCCTTCTCTACTAATCTCCCCCCCCCCCCCCCCTTTTTTTTTTTTTTTGAACAGGCCTTCTTGCTTTCCACTTTAATTTGTTCATGATTCCTACTCACTGCTTAACCCCAGTTAACTTCCTTTTGTCTCTGAGCTCTGTTCATTCCTTCTTCTTTTTATTGCCAGTCCTCATATAAGATCTGTCTCTGTCACCCACTAACTCTAAGCCTGATGACAGCTCTATGAGCAGAAAACGTGCTTGCTTGGCTTCCTTCCTGTTCCCCCGATCACCGTACTCAAACCCTGGTGAGTGCAATCTTCCACCATTTTCTTCCCTTTCTTGTGGGTGATTTGTTCGCCAGGAGTTGTAGGCTAGTGTCTTGGGAT
Organism: Conus betulinus; assembly: GCA_016801955.1. NCBI lineage: Eukaryota > Metazoa > Mollusca > Gastropoda > Neogastropoda > Conidae > Conus > Conus betulinus. Next base: position 20,189 of record JADBJO010008057.1, on the reverse strand, counting down.
GTGTTGCCTAACTAGTCCGAAGTAGTCCACGTGTCCATGTACTGCTGTGTTAGGGAAAGGAGCCTGCAATAGCAGTGGTTGTACAGTTTAACCTCAGTGTGGTAGTGAGTCGTGCTAGCTGTGATGTAATCTCTTCAACTGGTGCCTCAGCTGGTGTGAGAGCAGCTGACGGTACCTGGTTGCTGCCGTCTCTTTCCTGTTCACTGCAGAGTATAGCTGTTGCCAGCTTGCGGCGTAGCTTCAGGCTCGTTGCTGTCTTTGAGTGGTAGGTGAGTATGGTATGGATGTTTCGTCCGTTTGGTATGGATGGTTCGTATTTGTGGTATGTATGTTTCGTCTGAATGGGGTATAGGTGTTCATCTGGATGAGTGGTTGTCCTTGTGGGTGTTGTGCGATTTGGGATAGGATTTGGATTGTTCGTATCCGATTGAGGATAGGCAGCTGGATATGGTATGCAGGAATGCGTAGGGCATTAGGGGTTTGATCCAGGAATGATGATTGTCGTATGATTGCGATGTGAATGCTGCATTATTGTTAACATCATGTGTCAGACGGATTATTGTTGACATTATGTGTCAGATGGATTATTGTAGACATTATGTGTCAGACGGATTGTTGTTGACACTATGTGTCAGACGGATTGTTGTTGACACTGTGAGTGGGCAGAGTGTAATGTTGTGTGTCTGCGGCTGTTAACCAGACAATCCCTTGCTGAAGTTATTGCCACTAGTGGGCGTTAAACAGGAAGGGTGTCAGAAGGAAATCTTCCTCTAGCGGGGTTATAGCAGGCATAGACTAGGGGTGGTATATAGGGCTGTCTGCTTTGGTATTGTCAGTAAGCCGGATGTTTGGAGCTCTTAGTGGTTGTCTTGCACTGTATTAGTTATCACTGGGTTTGGTTAGGCTCGCAGTGTTCGTGATGCGGAGATGTTAATTAATGTGATTATTTTCTGAAGTATATGATCTCTGGATTATGTGTGGATGTTGTGTTGTCTGCATTCAAGATCGGTTTGGACATGTAGTTATCATCCTTTTCGGGCGTCGATCACTGATGGAGTGTGAATTGTGGTGGAAATGTTGATAATGCTTAGTGAGCATTATGCATTGAGCTCTGTTGATTCTGGTCACGCGCTCGGGAGTACTGAGAGATTTATTATATAATGGGGATGAGTTTGTGACTTTTGGGTGGTGTTTTCTATTATTTTCTTTGGGTTTGGATTGGGTATATTTTGGTTGTATTGATGGTATGGAATGTATCTGGGTTCAACTGTTCGGGTTGGGTTATTGCTCATTGTGGGTGCTGATCTTGGTACGCGTAAAAACCCATAGTGTGAACTGAGTTAACGTGGATTGAGCCCCGTCTGCTGTGAGCAATCCATGTTTGTGCAAAGGTGGACTCGTGAACTGATCTGACTATTGACTAAGTGTTTAGTTAAGTTGTGATGATGTGGGAGCTGGATTCTAAGGTTTGTGCTCTTTCTCTGATTGACGTGTAAAGATCCCCTGTTGGAGAGTCTTTGGCCTGGCTGGGACGGTATTCCACGTGGGCTGCTGGACGTCTCAGTGGAGACCCCTATCGTCTCCATCGAGGAAACCGCTGTACCACCTTTCATCCCCTGTTCAGACAGCTTACCAGGGTCAACCGTTTACTGTAGACTCTTCCTGAAGCCTTCTGATCCTGTCCCCACCCCATTCTGGTACCCTTGACCCTATCAGTGTTTACCCTGTTTTGTCCTCAACCTCTCCCAGACCTAGTGTTCAAGTGACCCGTTAACCCCCCTTGTCCCTGTCCTTCGCCCTACGTCACTGCAGCTTGGGCGTGAGGAGGGAGCGTCTGCAGGCCACAGTGGGTGGCTGGGCGGATAACCACTCGCCTGCATCCTATGACGACCGGGGAGCGCTGGCAGAGCACGTGGCTTGATTGCTTCCCTTTGGGTCTTCCTCGGAGAGAAACCCTCGGGGAGGGCTTCGTGATTGTGGGAAGGGGCGTCGTGGACTCTTTACGTCGTGACTGTGGGGGATTGTAGCCCCCAGCTGTGTGGCTATCGGAGGGGAATCCACGGGGAGGGCACCAGTGTTACGGGGAAGGGCGTGGAGGTACGCTGTGAAGTGTTACCAATGGTCTAGTGTGGCACAGAGCATCACACGGCCGATCGCGGGGGTCCAGCATGTGGCCCGTTTGTCAGCGGTGTGGTTATGGGAAACGCACTCCTGCCCGGTGTCTGTTCTGGTGGACACGCGCGTGCGTGTGCGTTTGTGCACACTGAACGATTGAGAATAACAGAACGAGTGGGACACAATTGTGATAATGTCTGGGGGTCGTGGACGGCGATACATGAGTCGTGGAGCAAAATGTGTACTGTTTAATGTGTTTGTCGTGATCAACAGCTCGGGTGGTATGATTCGGTCAGCGTGGTTGTTGGCCTAGTGTATTATCCATGCCGTTGGAATCCGTTGAGGTCTCCTTCTGGGGTTAACTTGGCACCGTGTTATATGTTGATGCTATGTGTCATGTGCCTTATGACCCATGTGGTGTGAGTGTCTCTAGGTACTGCCGGCTGCAGTGGACGGAGCTTGTGGTGGAGGCGTGAATGCGATTTTATTAAGCGTATGTGAGCGTGAGTGTTAGTTGTGGCGTGCATTGTTGGTGTCGGAAGGATTGATCGGAGTTAAAAGGTTGTCGTGCTTGTAACGTTGGTGGAAATGTTCATGTTATCATGGTCAATAAATGTTGTGTGAATGTTAAACACGTATGGGTAATATGACGTAGACCATAAACGCTTCTGTATGAACAGGTCAGCTTTTGTAGAGTTTGTAGTTGCCGTTGACATGGACCAATGTAAGTCAGATCTGTGAACTCCAGAACATTGCCACCAGACTGGACAAATCCTCAAGGTTCATGTGAAACAGAGGTCGGCTTGGAGAACAGCACTAAATGCGATGGACACACTTCCATAATAATAATTGATCAGTCAACATCATGTAAAACACGTCGACACTGAAAGATATGGGGCACTTTAAGGATCTCTGGTCCACAGTTTACAAGGCCAGCAACTCCAAAAAAAGACTCCAAAAGGAGGAGTCCGTCCTTGTTCTGTCTGCCATGTCAAGACTCAACTTCATCTGTAACACCAGGTCTATTAATTTCTCGATGAGGATCTACATGTCCATATCGGTATTCCTTCTTTAAAATCCGACAGAAAGGTATTCCAGACGAAATGCTTCAGACGGTGTCTCCTCATATCGTTCAAGAAATGTAGGCCAGCCATCAAGCTGCAAAGCACATAAACTGAGAGACAAGATCTCATAGTTATCAAGCTTCGTGAGCTTGCGGAGTTCGGGCTTACGTCGTGTCATCACTCTGTGACCAAGACCACTCTGTGAGGTAAACTGGGGATTAAGCATCCCGAGGCAGACCGAAGATCTCGATGGACGATATAAAGGACTGGGCGGGTTATTATGTATGACTACGCTGTGTTGCCTATGACAGGGAATAGACGACTGGGGTGATCTGTGATTGCCCTAGCATCCTTTGAGGGAAATCTCTCCGATCCATGTGTGTGTGTGTGTGTGTGTGTGTGTGTGTGTGTGTGTGTGTGTGTGTGTGTGTGTGTGTGTGTGTGTGTGTGTGTGTGTGTGTGTGTGTGTGTGTGTGTGTGTGTGTGTGTGTGTATGTGTGTGTGTGTGTGTGTGTGTGTGTGTGTGTGTGTGATTCATGATCTTATTTTCATCCACATTATTTAGTGCCTTTGTGTTTGTTTTCTTCTTTCTTCAAACTTTCGTTATATTTTACGTAAACTGTGGAAAAAAAGTCTGTCTTCAACACTCAGAATGGGTTACGACCGGGAAGAACTGGTCATTATCGGACAAAGCAGTAATGAATGACACTGCACAAACAGGACGGCCATCTTCTGAACGCTAACGAGTCATCCGTTCACAACACTGTATATGCTGGGCCACTTTGTCTTCCCAGTTATCAGATGAAAAACTAGCCTCCGAGTCAACGAAACCTTTTCAAGTATCTGTCTTAAGTGCTGAATCTAATAAGCAACAAAATGGAAGTCCGGGCATTTATTGAAATGTGTGTGTGCGTATAGATGTGTGTGTTGAGGAAACAGAAGGAAGAAGAGACTGAACGGATGTTGTAGAGGGGGTGAGGCATGGCTTTGAAACTGATGAGGGGAGAGTGGTGTGTTATGTTTTTTATTTTTTTTTAACAACACGCATGCATACATAATGCATGCATACACACAAAATCAGTTACTTACGCGTATGAAAAATCGTGTTTACTTAGAAAGAAATGGGTATGCAGAGATACCTCACCAAAACCTTGTCCTCTCTGTTCCGTATTGTTTAAATGTGGTTTCTTTCTGCTTTTTTTTTTTCTACTAGAATAATGTGTATAGTAAGTTTCTCAAAATAATTATGCTTCACCGCTTGCTGTTACTATATTGTCACTATCATTGTGGTTATTTATACCCATTATTATCACTTTTATTATCATTTATTATTATTATCATTATAATCATCACCATGATGATGATGATGATGATGATGATGGTGATGATGATGATGATGATGATGATAAAGCAAAAAATAATGCGCGCGTGAGCACAAACTCTACGGTAGACTATCTTCTTTTGTAAGATATATGATTACTTTTTTAAAGTTTCCTAGTTTTGGTTACCTAGTTATTTTAAAAGAAACCAGTATGATGCTTCTTGTGTGTGCTCTTTTGAGAAGCCTATGCAGTTAGAATCTGATTTCTTTTTGATTGTATATCTTGTTCCTCTGACATAAAGGCCTGATTGCTTTTTTCAGATATGAAACATTTCCAATTTATGTAAGACAATTCAGATAAATTGTGCCTACAGTGAGTTAGATAATTCTACCATTTAAAGCACGCAACTGTTTGACTGTTTGATGTGGGACGAGTTATCGGCTTAGGTTATGTGTATCCGGAGCCCTAATGTGTGGCATATTGTTTGTTTAGCTTATTTCATAGCCCGTCTTTGGAATGGACAGCATTACCAGGTCATCTGCATATAACAGACACGGAACTTTGATGGTATTGTTCGTGTTTAAGTTAAGTGAATCATTATTCTGCCTATAACCTGAAAGGTCCATAAATGAATACATTGAATATGTCGGGCTTAGCGTGTTTCCTTGGAGAACACTTTTCAGTAGTGGTATCATAGGACATAGCCTATCTGTTGCCTTTACACACATGTTGACGTTGTCATACATTGATCGTATGACTTTAAAACAGTTGCCTCTGATTCCTATTTTGTAGAGCTTTGCTTCGTGCCAAACACTGTCGAAGGCTTTCTGAAGTCGACGAAGCATCTGTATTATTTACTCTTTTTGTAATTTAATATATATTCAGTGGTGTTTTTATGGAGAAAAAGCATTTTTTCTTGAAAACTTTCTGAATCCAGCTTGTTCTTGGGTATGATTTATTGTTCTTGAGGGAGTCAGATATCATTTTATTTAACATGTGGCAGAAAACAGTTTCCCAGGGCATTGTTTATTGATATCACTGCATAGTTGTTTGGGCTTAAGGGGTTGCCGTTTTTGTGTATGGATATACTGTTTCTGTTTATCAGTCTTCAGGATATGAACCCGATTGTAGAACTTTCTTGAATAGCTTCTGAATGATGGGTAAAACTAGTGGGAGACTGTCTTTTATGATCCCAATTGTAATTCCATCAATACCCGGCAATTTGTTTTCTTTTATTTTTAAGACGTTTCGAGACATTGCATATTTCTTTCAGTGTGATGTGGAAGTATAGGTAAGAAGTGGAGAGATAGTATTCATTTTTCTTAATTCTTCTTCAACCTTACAGATAGCGCTTTGATTTGTGGGCACCAATATGAACATGTATACATAGTACATACATACATACATACATACACACATATATACATATACGCATACATACACACATACATAGACACGGAGAGACAGACAGACAGACAGAGGATTGTGCATAAATGCATGCATACATACATACATACATACATACATACATACACCCACACATACATACATCACGTAGCTTCGGGCAGGGTACACCTTGTTGAGTTGCTACTTATGACTTTTCCCGCAGTACCACTCCGCCTCTAGCCGCTCTGTGTGGCCTGTGGAGAGCTGTCCAAACACGGTCCTGTCTACTCTCTGATGCTCTTCGCCACCTCTTCTGCCGTCTGCCTCTTAGTCCCCCCTCCCCCTCTTCCCAACTTCCGTTTGCCGGCACTGTGCCCTGAGGGATGGATTTGGCACGGGCAGCTGGTCCTGGAACGTGTCCCCACCATTCCCTTGTCCCCCTGCTGACTGTGGGGAGTGGGTCGTCATGTGGAAGGCTGGCTTACCGTCCGTGTAATAATAGTAATGATAATCATCATCGTCATCATCATAAGAAGAAGAACAATAAAAATAGCAATAATGATAATAATAATAAAAAAAAAAAAATAATAATAATAATGATGATGATGATGATGATAATAATAATGATAATAATAATGATAATACTAACAATAATAATATCAATAATAATGATAGTAACCATGGTCATTATTACCATGCTAATGATAATAATGATGATGCTACTACTACTACTTCTGCTGCTGCTGCTAATGATGGTGATGTATATGATCATCATTCATCATCATCATCAACATCATCATCACCATTTACACACACACACACACACACACACACACACACACAGACACACACATACCGCGCGCGCACGTGTCTAAGCGTACACACCCACTAACTAAGAAGCATGGTACTCGTTATCTTCATCTGGATCCGAGTGATAATGTGAAATTTTGTTACAGTCTTCAAGAACTTGACCATGACTAGATCAGCCTGTTCATATTATATTTACTGTGAAGCAAGCCGCCGTATGATCTTCACCCACAACGATACAAAAACAGATGTGGCTGTGGTCCCCAGTTCTCTTGATTAACTGCGGTATGTGTTGAACATGAAGAAAGAGACAGCAACCAGACACAAGAAAACCACTGTAACGCAGGCCTAGTGCCCACGAAACCAAGACCCACACCCTTTCCCACTCTTACTCTAACACTAACCCACTAACACAGTTCCATTTCCAACATTTAATGACACTTCATTGCACAAACCACAAAACAATAGAATCACACGAAACAACATACAACAAAACGCATATGATGAGGGGGATGGGGATGAGGATGATTATGATGAGTACCAGAATAAATTAATTATAACCATAGAACAGGTTGTGAACAGAGAAAATAAAAAGCAAACAAAAAGATGTTCAAAGGTCCAAGCACCCGCGCCCGGGAAAGAGTCAATTGCTGGCACTGTGGGGGATGGTAGCACGCAGGCAATGTAGCCCTGCGAGCGCAGAGAAAGAATTGTGAACTTTGGGCGTCGAAATGGGTATGAGGATGAAGGTCCCCCAGGGCGCAGTCTCCAGGGGGATAGCTTGCTGAAGGAATGGCTGGTGATGATGAAGAGGAAGTGGAGGACTGGGGATGGATGGTTCAAACGTAAGAACAGAACACGATAAGAAAAAACAAAAGGCCTGGAGACAAAGGGAAAAATTGCCGTAAGGGAGGGGAAATGGAATATTTTAGATGACTAAAAATAAAACGAAGTCTTTCCCCAGCTCTGTTTCTCCATGTAAAAGTTATGACTTTGGTTAGCATCTCCCTTTCCTCTTATAGAAGTTAAATATTAAGGAAAATTTTAGAGAGTGTGGGGCAAGTTAACGCTTACGTGACTATAATAAAATGACTACCATAATGTCCCCTTCTTCAATATAAGGCTTCTACAATGTTTTCTTCCACTTTTTTGTATTGAATCAAGAGTGATTTCAAAGGATTTCCTTTTATATACACCAGCCCCAAAAGAAATGAGAATAGCAAAAGCCAAAAATAACCGCGTTTTCATCCAAACAATAGTAACATAGTACATACACTACATCAAACAAATGTGCTTACCATAAAAGAATATAACGATACAATAATAATTCGAGTCGGAGGTAAACGAAACGATATCTTCACCTTTCTGTGATAAGCTTTTTACGCATGAAATAAACCCCCAGTTATTCAATAAAGAGGGTCACGCACCAACAATGAAAAGAATAAGAGACAAGGCTGACTAGGGTTTTCTTTCTCCCCCTCCTGTCTGAATCCAATTGTAGCTGAAAGTGAAGTTTTTTTTTTTTAGAAATGGGAAAGCAAGAATAATAACATATTTATAAAACAATAGCAAACAAATGAAAATATACATGCATACAACAGATTGTTAACTCACCAAAACCTGTGAGTGAGCTCTGGGGACAATACAGGGTCTGGACAAACAGACACCTCACCGCGGACACAAATGAGCGTCACAACGATGCTCGGACGACCCAAACCTTACCGGCGCGTCAGTCAGACCCGAAGACCTCCCTCCAAGGCTCTTGATAAAAAAAAAAAAAGGAATGTTCTCAGTCCGGCTAACGGGACTCGAACTCTGCTCGCTCTCAAGGTGAGCCAAGTGATCAGCATGGGCTGCACGGGATGTCTGTACACTGATGCCACTTTTAGCTGACACCCAATAACGTGCGTGAAGCGTGCACGCGAGGAACGCGCGCGCGCGCGCGCGCGCGCACACACACACACACACACACACACACACACACACACACACACACACACACACACACATGTGTAAACACGCAAAGCATAGACGCACGCCCAAAACATTTGACAGTTCGTGACAAACCCCCGAACCAGTTTAAAACATAGTTTAAAATCATACATAATGTCCATGAACTGTCAACCACACTCACTCTGGGCATCTGCTCAAAAAATCAGCACCGACGTTTTCTTTTCCTGGTATTGCTTGAACACTGAACGAGAATGACTGCAGCTGAAGTGCCCACCTCATCAGGCGACCATTGGATGCTTTCAGTCTCTTCAAATACTGTAAGGGTTGGTGGTCAGTCTGAATAATAAAATGCCGTCCATACAGGTACGGTTCAAATTTCTGGACCGCCGCCCACACGATGGCAAAGCATTCCTTTTCAACCGTAGAGTAGTTCTTTTCTGCAGGAAGTAGTTTTTTCTTACTGGCACGTCACGGGTTGGAGACCAGTTCCCTGGTCCTGTAAAAGGATCGCGCCAACCCCAACATCCGAGGCATCTGTCCTCAGTACAAACGACAACTCCCAGTTGGGCATAACACAGGCGGGTTTGCTACACAGTCTTTTTTTCAGCTCGTCAAAAGCTTTCTGACATTCGGGAGTCCACTTCACTCTGTTTGGCATCCTGGACTTTGTTGCATCTGTCAGGGGAAGGGCGATCTCCGCAAAGTTCGGCACGAATCGCCGGTAGAAACCTGCCAGCCCTAAAAAGGCCCGAACTTGTTTCTTAGTCTCAGGGGGCTGAACCTTGCCAATCTTGGCCATCTTCTCGTCCTCTGCTTTCAGTTTACCCTTTCCTACCACAAACCCAAGATACGTAACTTCATCAAACCCCAGGAAACATTTGGTAGGCCGAGCAGTCATCCGAACCTCACGAAGTCTGAGAAACAGTGCATAGAGACACTCAAGGTGACGCGTCCATGTCTGAGTAGCCACAGTAAATCGTCCATGAAGTTGTCGACTTCAGGAAGTTGAAGAGGCTTTAGCATCTCCCTCATTGCTCTGCTAAACACTGCACCAGCTGTCTTCAGTCCAAAAGGCATAACAGTCCACTGGTAGTGACCTTGCGGTGTTGAGAAAGCAGTTTTAGGTTTATCTTTTTCCACCATGGGGATTTGCCAATAACCCTTTGTCAGGTCGATCTTACTGAAGTATCTGGCCTGACCAAGCTTTGAGAACAGGTACTCGATATCTGGGATAGGTTCACCATCAAAAATCACAATTTGATTGAGCCTTCTGAAATCGACGCAAAAGCGTATTTTGCCGTCTCTTTTCTTAACCAATACATTGGAGAACAGTATGGGGAAGTCGAATTCTCAATGACTCCCATCTTAAGCATTTCTTTGACCTCTTCCTGGATCGTTTCACGCTGGGAGAAGGGCAGAGGGAACTGTCGTGTGCGCACTGGTTCTCATGTTCCAACTTGATACTGCAGGGCGTGAGAGTAGTAGTCCTCTGTGGCAAGTCAGTGAACACGTCGCCAAAGACTGCAGAAAAGTGCAGGAGGTCGGCGTGCCTTTCTGGATGATCCGGGTCCAGCTGAACATCAGCAGGTCCTTCCTGAGCTTGTAACGGAATCACAGGAATGTCTTCTCGCGTTGTCTGCACCTCATTACACTCGCTGTCATCTATTACCGACACAGCCACCGTAAGTTTAGGGCGTTCGACGTATTCCTTTAGCATGTTGGCGTGGAACACTTTCTCTTTGCCTTTGATACGTATACGATAATCAGCTTCGCAACTCTCTTTCTAGGACAGAAAAAAGGGCCCTGCCATGCCATTTGCAATTTATTGCTCTCGCTGGAGAGCAACAACAGAACCTTGTCACCCACTTTAAAACATCGAGGTTTGGCTCGCCTATCGAAATGCTTTTTCTGACGAACTGCTTCTTTCTGAAGATGTTGCCTGGCCAAACGACACGTCTCCTCAATTCTATTCCTCAGATCCAGAACATACGTGCATGAAGCCCGGACTTCATCGTCGACTTGCTCCTTGGTCCACAGCTGCCGGAGAAACTGTCATGGGTCCTCGGACTGTTCGCCCATACAGGAGTTCGAATGGTGAAAAACCTGTCCCTTCCTGTGGAACCTCCCGATAGGCAAAGAGAACTGCTGGGATAAATCGATCCCACGTTTTTGGTTTCTCTTGACACATCTTCTTTAGCATTGCTTTCAAGGTACCATTAAAACGTTCGACTAGCCCGTTGCTTTGGGCATGATATGGCGATGTAGTGATGCCTCTAATTGAGAGAAGTCTGAATATTTCTTGCATGACAGCCCCAGTAAACTGAGTTCCCTGGTCAGTCAGCACTTCCTTTGGGATTCCCAGTCTTGACCACATTTCCCACAAGACTTCGGCAACCCTCTCTGACTCCACAGACTTTAGAGGAGCTGCCTCAGGGTACCGAGTTGCGTGATCCACCATGACTAAAATGTACTTGTTGCCGCGGTCAGAGATGCTGGTCGTATCGGTCCAAACAAGGTCCACACCCACCTTGTCAAAGGGTTGGCCTACCACTGGCATCCTTCCTAGGTGGTACTTTGCTGACTCGTCCCTTGGGGGTAACTCTTTGGCACATATCGCAAGAGCGACAGTAACGCTGGATGTCGCCACACATTCCTGGCCAGTAAAACGGCCCAAATTTTTCTGCCTGGTCCTCTTGGTGCCAAGATGCCCCCCCATCGGCGTATCATGGGCCAGTCGCATAACCTAACCTCCCTTCGAAGAAGAAATGGGACGCAAACTTGTTTGAACACCTGATCCCCATTCTTAAATTCTCGGTGCAGGATCCCATGTACCTTCCGATACGACACTTCACCCCCCTTACTTTTAGCAGTCTCTCCAGAACAGGCCATCGCTCTAGCATTTCAAGGGATGAGTCACCTTCTTGTAGTTCTTTTGAGCTTATCCGGAGTGAGGTCGAGTCCACATACTTTTGATACTGGTATGGATGTTTCTTGATCCCCCCGTTTGGCCTGTGCTCTAGTCTGTACAGCAAGAAGATCTTTGCGCGCATAGACTGGTACCTGGGCATACTCTCCAGATGGAAACTTCACCTCGTTTCCAATGATGAGGTCTTGATTTGCTTTGTCCATTACTACTGCCTCAATACGTCCTTGGACAAAAGGAGATTCTAGGTCAATGAAAGCTGTCGGGAATGGTCCTCCAGTTGATGAGTTGGCAAAGGTCAGATCTACAAATCGGCTTGTGAGATCCTCCTCTGACACGAACCGGGAAGATACAGCACTAATCTCAGCACCAGTATCTCGTAGTGCAACAGCCTGCTGGCCATTAATCACTACCGATACTCGCGGGACAAATGGCTTGACACTGCACTGGTCGCATAAAGCTGCAAGTTCTGTGGTAGTTGATTCTGGCTGCATCCATTGTCTGCAGACTGCCTTCAACTCCTTGCAGTCTCGTTTCATGTGTCCTGGTTTTCCACAGCGGTAACAATTGCCATTCCCCTTCCTTTGTGGAAATGTTTGAGGAGCTGTTACTCTCTCTTGGCCTTTGGGTGTGCGAAGCTTTTCCTGCTTGACTCCCATGTTTGCCACCCGACCAAAACGCTTAGCCTCAATGTGAGTTTCAGCGAGCTTGGCAGCAGTTTTCACATCACCAGGCTGCTGCTCCATTACATGAGCTGCGAGATCAGGAGTCAGTATGTTGAAAAATTGGTCTTGTAGAAACATGTCTACAACATCGTCTGCTTTGGACAGACTCTTACCAGACAAAGAGAACCACCGCTGGAGGAGGATACACTCGAGACGTTCAATAAAGTTTGTGAAAGTTTCTCCGGGCTCTTTCCTAACCTGTCGAAACTGCTGTCGGTAGAAGGAGGCTGTTTTCTGAAATCGTACCAGCAGGTCGTTCTTCAACCTCTCAAAATTGTTGGAATCACTGGCAGGCAATCTCAGAAAAACTTCCCTGGCTGCCCCAGTCAGCTGTGGAGTCAACCTCGCTACCCATGTGTCCTTGCTCCATTTGTGTGCCACTGCAATTTTCTCAAAGTGTTGCAGATAGAAGTCAATGTCATCTTTGTCTTCGAACTTTTCTAAAATCACTGGGTACGAGTTAGAAACGATTGGATACTGCTTCAGCCAGAGTCCTATTTAAATCCTGTCTTTCCCTCCTCGCGTCCTCTCCAGAACAGGTCCTCCCTCTGCTGTCTTTCCTGCCTATCCCTTTCTCTTTCTTGCCTATCCCTTTCTCTTTCTTGCCGGTCTCTTTCTCTTTCTTGTCGATCGCTTTCCTCCCTTACCAAGCGTTCTCGACGATCACGCTCTTTTTTCCACAGAATCACGTACAAAATGTGTGCAAGGTCAGTGCCTGAAGACCAAGATTTTGACCCAGGCTCCGGAACTGAGAATACAATGCCGCCAGGTCCAAGTCAACAGGCATCGTGTCTGAAGGCGCTAACATCGTTGGCTCTGGAGTAGGAGGTGAAAAGTTGGCAGCGATACGAGGACTAGTTCTAGTAGAAACGGACGACCTTGGAGTAGATACAGCAGCGGGTTGTCCAAGTAACCCAGTGGAAACCCAGCAGCAGCACTAGTAATAACAGTTGGGATAATTGGCGGAACTTGACTGGTCTCCCTAAGCAAACGTTCAGCAGTGGGGCGCAGTTCCATTTGGTGAAACACGAATTGATAGAATATTACAGAAAAAATTCGTGGCTTTCTTTACATAAAGTCTGTCTGTCTGCATCTGCGTACTGAAAGAAATTCACCGCCCCCCAAAACAAAAAAACGGACTTGAAGACATATACTTTCTATAACTACGAGCACCAAGGAAAAATTTGAATACGACAAACAAAATAAGTAGAGAGGCACGGCTGGAAGAGGAAATCAGAATTGGACAAAAGTGAAATGGTTGGCGAGATGGCCAATCTCCCCACACCCTGTAAGTTGAACCTACTTAATTCACTTATTGATCTACAAAGAGTTACACCCCTTGTCCACTTTCCAACAACACTCCCACTACCGTACCAGACACAGGACACGACAAGACACCCTATTCTAGCCTAAACAAATACACTAGTAACCCTAACTACCTAGCACGTACCCCGCATCTCCACCATTGTAACGCAGGCCTAGTGCCCACGAAACCAAGACCCACACCCTTTCCCACTCTTACTCTAACACTAACCCACTAACACAGTTCCATTTCCAACATTTAATGACACTTCATTGCACAAACCACAAAACAATAGAATCACACGAAACAACATACAACAAAACGCATATGATGAGGGGGATGGGGATGAGGATGATTATGATGAGTACCAGAATAATAATTAATTATAACCATAGAACAGGTTGTGAACAGAGAAAATAAAAGCAAACAAAAAGATGTTCAAAGGTCCAAGCACCCGCGCCCGGGAAAGAGTCATGCTGGCACTGTGGGGGATGGTAGCACGCAGGCAATGTAGCCCTGCGAGCGCAGAGAAGAATTGTTGAACTTTGGGCGTCGAAATGGGTATGAGGATGAAGGTCCCAGGGCGCAGTCTCCAGGGGGATAGCTTGCTGAAGGAATGGCTGGTGATGATGAAGAGGAAGTGGAGGACTGGGGATGGATGGTTCAAACGTAAGAACAGATAAGAAAAAACAAAAGGCCTGGAGACAAAGGGAAATTGCCGTAAGGGAGGGGAAATGGAATATTTTAGATGACTAAAAATAACGAAGTCTTTCCCCAGCTCTGTTTCTCCATGTAAAAGTTATGACTTTGGTTAGCATCTCTCCCTTTCCTCTTATAGAAGTTAAAATATTAAGGAAAATTTTAGAGAGTGTGGGGCAAGTTAACGCTTACGTGACTATAATAAAATGACTACCATAATGTCCCCTTCTTCAATATAAGGCTTCTACAATGTTTTCTTCCACTTTTTGTATTGAATCAAGAGTGATTTCAAAGGATTTCCTTTTATATACACCAGCCCCAAAGAAAATGAGAATAGCAAAAGCCAAAATAACCGCGTTTTCATCCAAACAATAGTAACATAGTACATTACACTACATCAAACAATGTGCTTACCATAAAAGAATATAACGATACAATAATTCGAGTCGGAGGTAAACGAAACGATATCTTCACCTTTCTGTGATAAGCTTTCTACGCATGAAATAAACCCCAGTTATTCAATAAAGAGAGGGTCACGCACCAACAATGAATGAAAAGAATAAGAGACAAGGCTGACTAGGGTTTCCTTTCTCCCCTCCTGTCTGAATCCAATTGTAGCTGAAAGTGAAGTTTTTTTTTTTTAGAAATGGGAAAGCAAGAATAATATACATATTTATAAAAACAATAGCAAACAAAATGAAAATATACATGCATACAACAGATTGTTAACTCACCAAAACCTGTGAGTGAGCTCTGGGGACAATACAGGGTCTGGACAAACAGACACCTCACCGCGGACACAAATGAGCGTCACAACGATGCTCGGACGACCCAAACCTTACCGGCGCGGTCAGACCCGAAGACCTCCCTCCAAGGCTCTTGATGAAAAAAA
>JADBJO010008056.1:100000-102133 GCA_016801955.1 Conus betulinus | reverse complement strand
CAAAAGTCCTTCACATCGATCTGTTTTGCGAGTGGTTTATTCCATGAGCTACCCATGAACCCTCTACATCTTTTACAAGCGCCAGTAATTGAAAGGCCTGCGTGTAATTGGCTCCAAGCTTCGTTTTCTTCCTTTCCGCAACCAGTAGCAGATGCTAGTATTGTTTTAGGTATGGACGGATTTTCTTTTATTAAAAGGCGTCTGTGGTTTCCAGCCATCTTGCCTGAAACCTCACTTTGAACTTTGTGTGGGTCAGTTATGTGGGTGATAGACGATTGGGATCTTGTGATTTCATTGTGTCAAGAATTAGGATACTTTGGGCATCATTCCATTTTCACAGAAAGAAACAGGATATTTTGATTATGTGATTTCATTTTCTTGAACATGTTTAATCTTTTTTTCTGCACAATTCTTAGCCGCTGACAATGCTGGGTTATTGAACAGCAGAGCTGACCACTCAGACTGTTCCATATCTCCCTTGCATCCTTAATAAATGGATCCTCAAGCATAGGCTCAAAGATTGTCCCTTACATTTTATACTGTTTGCGTAATGTTTTTAGTTTTCAATAACTTTTTTCTCTCCACACTTTCGTTTTGTTTAATTCTACTACCTTTCGCGCTGGCTGCTTTGGGGGTGCTGTTGGATTCTTTTTCGAACCCTTGGCGGTCGGAAACACCACAGAATTATGGAGTGGTGTGTCTCTATCTGACGCCAGAGCACAGACACGTGTCTTCCCCCCGCCCTATTTCTTTAATTTACAACATAAGAGCGAGCTTTGTTTTTAACTGAGTATTTCTCGCATTCGTTGCAACACCAAGCAGCTCTGTAAGTTGTTGGAATGGTGCACGGTACCTATCCTTCGAATCTATTTGTTTAGTGTAATTCAGTCCCTTGTGGATTTATTCCAAGAACTGGCCCCGAGCACTTGTGTCTTATAAGAGGTATGTCTTTTTTATGTTCTCTATCTTTGGTAAGAAACCGTAGCTTGTTTGGATCTTTTTATGATTTTTCTTAGCTGAGACCTTCGGTTGTTTTTTTTTTTTTAAAACTCAACAAACATACCACAGTATTGTACACCAGCCTTTTTTCTATTTTTTCTTAAAACCGAGAAGGCAGAGGAGTGAAGTTACAACTTTCCGCGGTCACTGAGGAGAAACAATCAGTTTTTAAATAAGTGTATCTGGTCAGGAGTTACATGTTAGTGAGTTTTTTCCCCCCCATTGGAGATTGTCTTCCCTTTAGAATCTATAAGCTTGCTGAAGATTCATGTTGAGAAGCATTTAGTTCCCCATTCACCCACACAAGAACATACTGTTAGTTAGGCAGAATTATCTACCACTGCAGATATGAATGCTAATCTCCCCCTATTTCTTCAGTCTAAGACATAGAAAAGCAAGCTTTGTTTATAATTCGATATTTCTTGCAGTCATTGCAACACCAAGCTGCTCTGAAAGTTGCTGGAATGGTGCTCGGTACTTATCCTTGGAATGTATTTGTTTTATTATAAATAAATATATATATATATATATATATATATATATATATATATATAATATAGAGAGAGAAAGAGAGGGACGTGCGTGTGTGTGTATCTGTGTGTGCACACGTATGCTTGGCTTGTGTACCTGCTTGCATATGTTTGCGTATGTTGAGGCTTGGATGGGATTGGATATACTAGATGATACATTTCCATTTTTTTTTTGTCGATCAGTGTATATGTTTGCCAGCACTAACACATGCAACGCAAGTGCCAAATCCAAACACACAAGGGCTTTTTTTGTTCGTTTGTTCTTTATATTTGGCGTGCAATTTCTTCTTGTGTATGTTTTTTTTTTTCTAACCTTTTTGTTTGCTTTTCAATTTTACTCTTATTTCCCCCCAAAGTGGGTGTACATTAACAGCAGCAGCACATCCCTGCTTTCATGAAACGGCTAGAGAAGCAGGAAGGGGAGAAAAATCATGACGACAGGTGTGGAATCCAATATGTCTTTCTCTCAGAGCTGTCGCCATCCTGCCTCTCTCCCCCTCCCTTTCCCCCCCGCCTCTCTTCTTCTGACACCCCTCCCCCCCCCCCCCCAACCACCACCATCCTCAGCGCCTGTTCTGTATATCCCTACATCTTTCTCATCAAC